>JALPQI010008244.1:0-55668 GCA_025490895.1 Thaumatotibia leucotreta
AAAGCCAGACCCATCATTCCCATCAAGTGAACCAAGTTATCCAGAATCAGTTTTCCCACTTTTGTCACAGACGGGGCACAAAAATGTGGACCAAACGTTTTTCATAATCATAAAGTAGATGTTTAATTAGAAGCAACTAATTAAATCACCCGACACCCGCTAATTGTAAGTGTATTTAAATCAATTAGTCTCGTTAATTACACAGTAGCCAACCAGATGGTGGTAGTGGCACTGGTATGCTGTCTAGTTTACAAAATGATTAATTACAAAAATTATTGAATGTTACTTCGTGGTAATAATGGCTTTTTATAATGCTAATTTAACTCGATATTATTTGACATTCCTCATTTGTAGCTATTTTTGTATAAACAGTATTTACTCCGTAGTCCGTACTTACGTGGTCTACCACTTTTGAAACTTATCGCACAGAAAATAAAGTCGAAAAGAAATACATACCTACACCAATTCGCTCTTGGTTTCTTATGACTAATTATTTCAATTCCAGTTTGGCATGAAATTAAAACTGGAAATATAACGACAATTGACTATTATGAGAAACACGACAGTGCTCGTAAATATCTGACCATGGTTCCAACCATTACCACATACACATACTCTCTCCAGTACCTTGACAATAGAACTGTCAACATACAGGGTGTTTTTTATATCGTTAGCCATTTTGCAATATGTGTTGGGTAAAGGCGTAAAAAATATTTGGTAAAACAAAAATAATCCATTTTTCATTGTCCTTTTTGTTATACATTTTTTTTTAAATCCCATTATCTAACGAATGTTTGGTCACTATGATCACTTGCTTACTTTGCGTACTGCCCCTCCATCTCATAACTGCTAAATCAGATTGGAAAGGGTGTTTGAGTTTGCAACTTTAATTAACCCGCATAAGGTAACTAATTCAATGCGTTATAACGTACGTAACAAGTTTCCTACGCATGGTGGGGAATGGAGGTGGAGGGAGAGTAAATCTCATGAGACAGCATTATCAGTCTATCGCATACAGTACTAATAATGAGGGTATTTTGAGTTGCGCGCCGATCTGAGGGTAGTTTGACTCGAGCGCGTTCACGCAAGCGCACTCCTTCATTGTTTACTTTGCCTATACAAATGGCACATGGCATCTTGCGATCAACCGAGCCAGCATAATTTGACCTCAAGAACGGAGTAACGCGTACTGGTTTACCTCAGATATCGATTCTAATGCACTCTCTAACCAAATTGAATTGTTGATGACGACGAGCAGGTACAGGTAGGTATGCGCTTGGGCAGTTTTAATCAAATAACAATCGTGTGTGCATGTAGTTAGGACATTTTATTCATTGTTTAGTGCCGATGGTGGGGTGAGTGACGTCGGCTGATCGGTGCTTGTGATGAACTCCTGATTGGCTAAGACTTGACTACTCAAACCTGCTACCCTTTTGTCTGCCATCGAATCGCACGGATTGAAACAAACTTGCCTATTGACCACAAATTATGTTTTTGCCGGATAAAAAACGGGAAAAAAAATTAAAAAAAGTGTCACTTTTTTTTTCAAAAATGTTATGTACTGGTGATCGCGAATGACATATCCAAATTTGGCTAACGACATAACAAACACCCTGTATATTATTGTCTTCTGATCATCACAGATATCTAGAAAGCAGTAGTTTTGCCGAAAATTTCGAAATTCGTAATCGGGTATCTGTATCAGTCACTCTAATGAAAGCGTAATCGGAGTGAGAGGGTTAGATGCTCGAAATTGATGGACTACGTAGTAGGTAGACCTTCAGCTGCCACAGCAAGCATTTCAAATCACTTTCTTCCAACACCAAATTATATATAACAACGTAATGTAGATAATGAAATCATCAGAAGAAAGATTACTATGACTTCATATTTTGTTTTGTAAGCAAATGCAATACACGTGGCGGGCTAGACATATTACATAAGTCAATTATTATTAATACCGAGCCTATATCACTACTGATAAATCACTGCAGTTAACCTTAGTGGCTATAATATAATATACGGCAATAGTATAATATACTGTATTATTATAGAATTCTCGTAGAATATTGAGTTAAGTGAGTGGTAATAGAATGATGAATTGATGATATAAAAAATTGTTTAGATCTGATTTGAACACCAGTATATTTGTAAGATTCCGTAGTCAAAATGGCTAAAACGGAACCCTAACAGATTCGGCATGTCCGTCTGTCACAACCGATTTACTTTGAGACTATAAGTATTGCAGTAGGTAATGAAATTCGACAAGGATAGGAGTTGTATGAACAGCTACAATATTATGAATTATGATACTAGATACCGTAAAGTTACCTAACCATGGTCCAAAACATAATCGAAAATCTTCCATTAGGTGTAATAAAATTGTTATATGCATAGGCAAAAATTTCTCATTCATAATAAAAAAAGACTTGACAAAGCCTAAAAGAAGATTGGGACATAGACTGATGCTTATTTAGAAGTTGAGATTGGGGATCATAGTTGCAGTATTGGACCATAATTGGGTAGTTATACGGTAGTAAAAATGATGTAAAGGTAAGGTAAAATCTTAAGAGACATTTTTCTTTGATATAACGATAATATTAAAGAATATTTAGATGTGACCAGTAAATTTAAATGTCTAGTTAGTTTTCTTATCAATAACGCGTCAAATCTGTACAATTATAAAATAGTGTTCTAAAAGCTGCACTGCAACTGAACTAAGTCATGACATGTCAGGCACAACACGTAAGTACGATGCGACAGCTAACCGTTTATAGCCTAGACTAGACCTGGAACCTGACACCCGCTCCACCCACGGCCCGTCCTAGTCATTAAGATCGAGCAACTGACACCCTAAAAATAAACCTTAATAACTAAGAAGCCGCTGGCAAAACGTCGTTTGGGCTTAACTTGACTTGTCAACTTTTGGACCGACACTATTTTGTCCGGTAACGCAGAAGTTTGTTAATGAGAATGTGTCTCCTGCAATGCAACACACCGTCACATTTAGATTCCAACTTGTTTTTCTCAAACATGCAATGAAATGTTGTCATTATGTTCGTCATAATAGGCTTTAAAGTATGACGTTGCAGGCGGATGACATCGAGATAATGGGAAAGGATTTTCGTTCGAATTTTACGGCCTAGGCCGGTAAGTAATATTTTTTTTAAACATGGCGTCGGTTTTCATGAACTGGCTAAACAGCTAAATTCTGGTTTTTTGATTGTCGTATTTTTTATTTCATTGCATATGTTTGAGAAAAGCACTATACCTAATTACCTACATGCCTCGCCGTGAAATGGGCTTACCGGCTTCGTATCACTGTCCATACCTACTCAGCCGATAAGCCCATCTTTCCCGGCGTCTGCAGTAATGTACTATTATTTTAACTATTGTGTATATTATTAATTAACACACATTTCGTCGGGGATAGTGAAATACCGCGTAACTACCAAAGATAGAGTTCAAATATCAAACAAATGACACTCAAATTTACCCTAACTGAATTTGTTAGTTACGCGGTATTGCACTATCCCCGACGATTTGTAATTTCACCAAAAGTAACCCAGGAGACAGAAAACATGTCGGTGTAAAAGTTGATTGGCCCGTTCAAAAAACTCTTTCCGCGGAAGTCGTAAGAGTCGACTAAAGGATTGTAGTGTCACTGACTATTTTTTGATAGAAAATCGATGACAGGCAGCAGTGTCATCATAGTGGACAACTGCGATGGCCAATCCGCTTGCCCAGCATAGCGATTATGGGCATTTACCTCCTAATGCGTCTATGTCTATACCCATAGTTAGTAGGAGAGGCCCACGTCCAGCAGTGGACTGATATAGGCTGATGATGCGGTGTGCGTGTGTGATTTACTATTATCTAAATCTCAAACCGTGTTTAGTTTTTAACGTCTTTTATAAAATTGGAACGAGTCCTGCTTTCAACCTATTCCTTTGAGTCACAAAGGCACCCACGCCTAGACTTTCTTCCTACGCTTAGTGCAAGAAATAAGTTACCGCTCAATAAGCACAGTACCTGAGATGGCTGAGATGTTATTCATAATACAGCTTGAGTAGAAACTAGAAACCGAACGAACCAGCCCTAGCATATCTTCTATTTGACAGCAACTAGCAGCGGTCCATCTTTTCGGAAACAATACAATCAAAACGAGACGCGTTGTCGAGATGCGAGTTGCTATCAGATACAAGATATGCTAGAACCGTGGTAAGTTTAAGCCTCCAGAGACAATTTATCATATTTATAGGTATAATAAACATTTATTTAGTTATGCAGCCAATTGGGTAAGTAATATAACGTATACGAACTTATGCTATATTAATCATAATGTATAAATTCAGTTTGTATAAATGTATAATGCCTAACGTGTAATAAATATAACGTATAAAAGGTATAATTATTAAATGAATAATTGTAAAATGTATAATGAACGTAACATATAATATCGTTTACGATAATGATTAATTGGTATAACATTGAAATAATCTAATATACAAAACAACTATCTTACACAAAATATAAGCCCCTACAATTTTTTTATAATTAAACTATAGAATTATCATTATATTTCATTTGAATTGATTTACTATTTATCCGTTTATTAAGCCGTATCCGTATAGGAAGCGATTTAGACCTGGGAACCGGTCGACGAAGCCCCGCTGGCTTCTATTTCTGCTCTAAGGGATAAAAGGTACCTAACGAACCTATCCAGGTTAGAGTAGGGGATGTACAAATTTATTTTTTAATGCGGGGGGCTCCGCCCCCCGAGCCCCCCTTATGGGGGGCTATGCCCCCCCGTCCCCCCTTTTTTTGGTTTCGCAAGGATGACGATGCGTAAACAATGAATTAAAAGTAAGTAAGTCTTTTATTTATCCGGGAAACTACGCTCGAAACCTAACCAATCCAAGTCGGTTTTACCCTGATTTATTACTTGGATTGCTTAGGTTTCGAGGCTAGAACGGATTGAAAAGGGTAAGTAATATAACGTATACCTTTTTGTAGAACTTAACTTAACTTTCTTACTTTTCTGGCAGTTATATTTATATCGTTATATCAGATGTTAGTATATGTTTTAACTTTTATACCTTTATATTGATATATGAAACGGAATTCGTTAATATGTACGTTAGACTAAACAACGGTATATATTATTAACGTTATATTATTTTTGTATTATACTATTTGGAAATAGATGTTTAATACATTATACCTAACGTTAGTATACGTATGAACGTTTGTAAACTGTAATTATACTAAAAGTGCGTATTCATTATGATACGCACCCCAGCCAATTGCATTTAGAGCAAAAAGCTGTAAACTTCTTCCTTTTATTCTAATTATAACTCAATTTATTTAAAAACAACTTTATATTTTACTTTTTTATGTATATTACCGTATTGGAATGCCTAAAATTAAAAAAAAAACTAACTTACCTAATGTTTTTAAATACCTAAGAAAGTAACACCTACCAATGAATAACCTAAGTTTAAAATACCTATTAATTTGACTAATATTTAAAGTTTAAAATATTAAAAGCTTAGTTATTTAACGTTAGGTTTTTAATTTTTGCAATATGTACCCGTTTTAAGATGTACATGTGATTATTTAAAAAAACAAATCCCATTCCTAGAGTTAGAACCGGAAGTAAATAGTTTTAAAATCATGTGTAAAAATTCGTAAATTTTGGGCATCCGTTTTCTACACACTCATTTAGAATGGCGCCTTTTTTGGAGTGACAGAGACAAATGCTTGAAATTTACGAATTTGAAGTTCATGGCAGGCCTCTTGGTTCATGTACAGTCGACGTCAAAGATATCATTACGGTTTAGGTGCCAAAAATATATTTACACGACCTTAATGTCCAGGCAATAAAGTCGTGTAAATATACTAGCAGTTACCCGCGGCTTCGCCCGCGTAGTAATATCTATTCACTGTGTGTTAATGTTTTCTCGCGATTATCTCGCGTTTGCCTTAACCGTTTTAAGTGTGGCAGATGGTGCTTTTACCCGCGGTTCGGCCACGTTTCATCAATTTTTATCACGGTCGTTTTAAACGTAAGACCTAAATTGAAGATGGCGAACTGTACGTAGGTATATAAAGACTGTCCACGTAAAAAAGTGGTCGACGTTATAATGAAAAATAAGATGAAAAAAATAACAAAAACGAATTAATTATATAATTATATAATAGTATAATTCGTGTTCTTCAAAATATAATACAAGACTTGTGCAACACATTAAGACTAATAAAATGCCCTGACTTTTCTTCTTACTCCTTCCATCAATCTTTGTACATCGGTTTCGGTGACCGTTTTACTTGTTGTATCCCAATATTTTTTGAATTGTTGTACATCAGTAGCAATTTTCTTACTTTTTTTTAGCTTTCTTTTCATTATTGCCCAGAATTTCTCTACAGGCCGGAGTTCTGGGCAGTTCGGAGGATTTGCAGATTTCGGTACTACAGAGATATTATTTTCTTCATACCATGTCAAAACCAATTTCGCGTAATGGGAAGTGGCTAAATCAGGCCAAAATATGACTGAATGGGCATGGCTTCTTGTGAACGGCAATAAACGTTTTTTTAAACACTACTTCATGTAAACGACTGGTTAACCTTGTCAGTTGTAACGAAAGATTTGCTTTTTTTACCACATGTGCATATGGCTTGCCACACTAAAAATTTTTTTGCAAACTTGTCTAGTTTTTTTGTTGTAAATTTATCATCAATACCTCCTCGTTTATTTGCAACGTAAAACTGTAACCCTGGCAACTGCTTGAAATCTGCCTTGACGTAGGTCTCATCGTCCATCAAAATGCAATCAAATTTCGTTAAATAATTTGTATACAATTTTCAGGCTCGAGTTTTACGTACTTTTTGTTTAGTAGCATCGCGATTTGGAACGCTAGACGCCTTATATGAGTGTAAACCTGCTTTTTGTTTAATCTTCTGGACGTATGACTACGATACCTTACATTTCCTGGCGACGTCTCGAATGGACAGTGTTGGGTTCTTTTTAAAGTGCTCGATGACTTTCCTTGCCTTACTTTTATCCATGGAACCGTGTTTTCTACCCGAACCTTTCTTCCTTTCGACCGTCAATGTCGAGCGATAATTAGCCAATACCTTTTGAACTGTAGATTTAGGAACGGATAATAATTTAGCTAGCTTAGCTTGCGACATATCAGGATTTTCATTGTAAGTGTACAAAATTATTTTACGCTTGTCCAGTTAGCTAGAGGCCATTTTATAATAGTTATTATTTTTTTAATCTAAAGTAGTCCCAAAATAAACCTTATATATCCCGCCTTCTAACTGTCACAGTGACAAATTTCATTTTACTTTTATTTATTTTTTTAAAGAATTTTATGTCGACCACTTTTTTACGTGGACAGTCTTTAAATGTATTCGTTTAATTTAAAAGTGTGTAGTGGTTTAACTGAGCCGTTGCGCTCGCTAACGTAGTGAGCAACTTACTGTTCAGTGAAGTTTAGCTCAAGCGGCTGCGAAATAACGAAGTTTCCAGGTCAAGAAGTGAAGATTAAGGCCGCTTTTCCACCAACGTGTGCTAAGTGCTCACGAAAGAAAAGCGAGGGAAAGTCTCGTAAAGAGGTGGGTTTGTTTTGTTACTGAATAGCTACAGCGCCGCCTGAATACTGGCATTTATTTTGTGCTTAAAGCGACATCTACGAAGATATTCAACAAATACATATTTGGCAGAGTGACAAAAGGAGACAAATTCAAATTTTCTATGAGGGATCAACAACACGCGTCTACATTTTTTAAAGACGCCTTTTTCGACTGCCAAAAGTCGTTACACAAAAAACTTCGTAACACAAAAATTATGACGTTTATTTTTTTTTCATTAAAGGCTTTTAACTATGGACACTACCATTTGTACGACGAACTTTGGTAACACAATTTATGCGATCGTGATTTTTGTTTTGATAAGGCCTTAACTATGTACAATTTTAGCGTGTGGGGCGGCGGCGGTTGGCATACGACCGCCGACTTCCCCCTTAAGGGTACCTGTGGACGGCAGGCTTGGGGGCGCCTGCCGTCTACACAAGGGTCCCTGAGTAAGCAGTGCGTGGGCCATGCGTCGCGCGCAACGAGGAGGAGGGAAGGAGGGATTTTTCCTTCCGGAGATGGGTCCAGAGCCCTGGACAGCCGCTGCGAGGTCGCGGAAGTGTGCTCAGGCGTACCCGTGACCTCGCCTTAAAGCGTCTTGGCGGCAGACCGTGGGGTTTTAGTGGGTAGACCAGGGCCTCATTAGCCCTGGGAGTCCCACATAACCACCTGGGTCCGTCCCCCGCGTCCGGGTGGTATGCGTAATGCATTACCCCACGAAAAAAAAGGGCCTTGCTCGCTCGCGATATGACTAGTGCCTTAGTGGTATCATAGTAGTACCTATCTTCGTGGAAACGCGCCCTAATGCCCGGACTGAGTGGTTGGAGGAAAGGCAGGAAACCTAAGAAAGCACTAACTTTACATTTATAACTTCTTGTTCGCCTTCGACTATAAAAAGCAGAGTGCCTTTAAAGTTTTGCTTTTTTTTGTTGAAGGTTGTCAAATCAAATCAAAGTTTGTACAAGGTGAAGTTTAAGAATAGGTACGGCTGGTACATCACCCGTAGAAATGGAAACATCAAAAGTCACAGCATCAGACTATTACAGTCAGAAGGAGGTATCTATTTCTTATTTAGTTTGATTGATGTGTCACGACTAGACCCCGGATTGTTGTGGCGGTGACGTCACAATAGGGTGGTTTGGGGAGTAAATGGAATGGTAGAACAAAATGATACGTAAATTATAAGATAAGATAAAAATATATATTATTTTACTAGAGAAAAACATAATTTCATTTACTATATGTAATATAAATTTTAATAAAATCACAATGTTTTTTTCCAGTGAATTTATCATTTTTTTAAATATTAATTTTACTAGTTTTCGAAAAAAAAACTGATTGGTCAAATAATCAATTCGTTCCACTGCTCCATTCAGAATATGTATGCAAACAATACAGAGCTATATAAAGTTTGACCTTAAATTTAAACTGTTTGCTTTATTTGCAACTGCATGTCACATAATATGTAATTTTTTATATTATCTTATCTTATAATTTACGTATCATTTTGTTCTACCGTTCCATTTACTCCCCAAATCACCCTATAGTGACGTCACTGCCACAACAATCCGGGGTCTAGTCACGACCATGTTCGAAAGTTCAGGGATTCTAGGATGTCCGAAATTTTGATAGGTACTTATTTATGAAGTTAGCCCCTGCGTCGAGCTTTCTGTTCATATATAAAAATATAGAAAAATAAGTGTAGGTAACGTTAACTTTCTGTACATGGCTGTGACAAATCAAAAATATATAATATGAGAAATACCCTACTGGACATAAACCTCTTTTATTACTTAAGCGTAATATATTTAGCCATTATGATGACGCTACTGCCCGTCATCAATCTTTAATAAATTAATGATCAGTGCAGTGACACTTCGATCCTTAGTCTACTCTTACGACACTTGCGGGAATATTTGGTGTGATAACAAAATGTATGTACTGTCGTCACGCGGCGAACAATTTATTGCTTCCCATTGCTTAATTTTAAAAGTCAGCAAAGATAGTATATTTCACATTTTGGTCGAACGGCTTTAAAAATATGAACACACAAATGCAACCCCTTTTGCATGACTGCAATAGCCACGCTGTCGTTTTATTAAATGTACAAGTTTTTATAAGTAAAAATATGACCAGTTAATACTAACTGATAAAATAATTGGAAGTCCATTAAAAGTAAGCGTAAGTTTTGCTTTATGTTTTAAGTTATTTTTCATTCCGAATTCCTTTTAAGGTGCGTTTAAATCAAAAGAGCATTCGCTGTTCTAGCGCCCGTTCTAAGAAATCAACCAATCACGTTTAGTGTGCCGATCGAATTTCGTAGAGTGGGAGGTTAGAACAGCGAATGCTGTTTTAGTTTAACCGCACCTTTACTTGCATGCATGATCTTGACCGTGCTCTGACCACTTTTGATCTTTCACAGCATGTGTCTGAAAATTGCAAAAAATGTTGTGTATGTGTATGTTAGGTATGTTGTATACATAGGTATTATTACCGGCAAAAGTAAAGTTTTGCAACTAGAGTTCCGATCGCTGATTATTAGGTAATAGGTACCCTTGAAATTTAACGTTACAATCGAAAATAATTTGCATAATCTCTTATTAATGTCAATAACTCAATGAAACTATTGCGTTTTTAGTTTCGTTGTCAATTAGTCTTTGGATCAGCTTCTTTGGCCGCACGGAAGCTAGCCGGTAGCACGTAAGTGGATTAAAGGCCGAGACACACCAGATGCGTGTGCAGCACATGAGCGGGCGCGTGTGCGTGGCGTGGAAGGATCGTCTGAAGGTACCATTCCGTGCCCATTTCCCTATCTACATAATTTAATTACATATAGATAGGTACGTAACATGATACAATCAGTCAAAACTCAAAACATTGTTTACATGATTGTACAGTCGACGTCAAAGATATCGTTACAGTTTAGGTGACAAAAATATATTTACACGACTATATTGCCTTGACATTGAAGTCGTGTAAATATATTTTTGGCGCCGAAACCGTAATGATATCTTTGTCATCGACTGTATTAAGTCTAATTTCTAGAATATTCGAATACATACAATACGCATACAAATATAAAATTGAAGTTTTTTCCACTACTGCCGCCCAAAGACCTATTAAAAGGTCTCCATAAACAAATGAAATTCTATTTTATCTCCTTCACTATTGTTTCAAAATTCAGTAACGAATTTTATTATCTGGACGACAGGAGGTTAACATAGAGCTATGTACCTACCTATTTGCCGATAACATTCGTTTTTTTCATAGTTGTAATTGTTCCTATTTGTCATTTCTAAATGTTCTTTAGTCATAGTTCAGATTACTGTCAACGTCCGTCGCCGCGCCGCGCCGCGCTGCAGTTTGGTAACGCCGAAGCTCAAGTCGCTAGTGTGTAGCAGCCTTAAACACAGCTCTTCCGTACCACGCATGGTTAGGAGAGCTAACTATTAATTGGAAAATGGAAAGTGTCAGGGCGATAATGGACGGCATAGCGGTGATGCTTGCGCGTCAAGGCGTGATGCTGCTTTAGTTACCGTAGGTAATACAGAATAGACTTAAAACTCGGCGGCTTTATCGTTTTATACCAGTACAAGAATGGATTGCACTGTTGCACCAAACTGTCAGTCATTCAGTGATCGGGATCGGGACTATGGGTGCAAAACTTTAGCAAAACTTCTAAATTGACATATGGGAACACTTTATCCAAGAAAAACACACATACCTATTATTGAAAAATCTGTATCCAATTTTATTGCCTATATCGGAATCTTGAACTTGTACACATACAATGTTAAGGTATGTAGATATGTATATTTTATGTAAATATGTCTGTCTCATAGTAAACAAAACGCCGGGAAACGAAACTAACAATTTTAAATAAAGGAATAATTGAGATAAGATAAAGCAAACTAACTACATGTACGTGGAGAAAACAAACTACATGTGCTTTTCCAAATATCAAAATACACAACCTAAACCTGAAAAAACTTTAAAAATACACACATGTTATCAAGACTTGCCCATTTCATGTAATTGTAAACATCTTAATAAAGTAGTAGACACCAAATACCTTGGGGTCATCCTTGACCAGCGGCTGAGCTGGTATTTTTTTTTATTTTAGTTAAATGAGCTCTAGCCTAAGATTTGATGACTATTAACGATAGGAAAAATTCGCTGCTAACTAACCTAAATGGTAATTATTTTCAGCTAAAGGAAAGCAAAGCAGTAACGCGAGCCAAGGGTCACAAGTTCAAGTAGGCAGTAGGTAGAGCTTTTAATTTTTTCACCAACACGAAAAAAAGTAAAAATGTCACCTAAAGTACGCATTGTCGCATAGAGAACACTGTATCTACTATGAGCTTCCGCCGCAAGTTTAACGCGAACTTACTTTCTATCCATCCCCCTCATAGTCGCAAATTGGTGCGAGCGAGAATTACAGAAATTTAATCCGGTTAAATTCACGGCTGGATGCGGGTGGCGCAGGACCGGTCATTGTGGCAATCTTTGGGGGAGGCCTATGTTCAGCAGTGGACGTCTTTCGGCTGATATGATGATGATGATGATGATGAAATTCACGGCAGCAGCTCAGTGCAAACACACGACGGCTATTGGTTGGTGGACCGCGACGGACACAGGAAACATTGCATGAGTTACAACTGTATTCCAATACAGCAATAAAACACAATCAGCGATTGCATCTGCGATAACGTTTACGATAACGTTTGTCGGTTAAATGATTTCTTTAGTTGGGTAAATTTTATTGCAATAGCACAGATATTACGAATGTGGAAGGGAAAATTGACGAAGTATTTCTTTATCATAGAGAACATCGATTAAAAAATATAAGTATACATTACTAATTAACTTTCATAATCTGCTACACTATAATAATTATCTATTATAGATAATAGATAATTAGGTACTAATTATATGTGTATCCAGGAGGCCCTACGAGCCTTTAGTTTAGTTAGAGGATAAAAAGCTAAGATTTATATACTTACAATGAAAAACAAACAATAAGCAAAGTTGTTTAACTTAAGTATTAATTTAAATTGTTCTGGGTTTTTATCCAATTCGTATTAATAATCCACTGAGGGTTTTTTCTGCTTCATCAGATGTTCGCAGAGGAAAAACTAGAGGACAATGTAAATTGTAAACAAAAACTATACCTACCACATTTCTTACTTGTTGTCGTCTCAAGTAATTTAATATTTAATAAGCAATTCCGCAAACGCTATGAAATCAACTTGTTTAGAAACTGAGAGCCCATTTGGGTGCAAAAAGAAGGAGTGCAGTGCAAAGTTAAATTAAGTTCGAGACTTCCAAATTTAGTTTCCTACGCGTTATTGTTATGTTGCCACTTTTGTAGACGCTGTTTGTTTTTGTTTTCAGTTCAGACTTGGTTTTATAGAATTTATACAATTTAATATAATTAACCATATCCTTAGGGTGCGACTCCACTGAAGCGGAGCGGAGCGGAGCTGTGGGAGCTCGGCCAATGAGAGCGCATAACAGTGTTACGAATTTTGCACAGCACCGCTCCGCTCCGCGTCAGTGGAACCGCACCCTAAGGACCAGGGTGCTATCACTAATCACAGACTACACATATCGTACTGTAGTATTTTATAGATATATATCTATCGTCGACGTCTTATTTACATGACCTTTCAAGGCAATAAAGTTGTGTGAACATGCAGTATAACTATAGTGTATCATTATTATACTACATAACATTAGATTGTATTCAAACGGAATAATATACGTAAGTAAATTAAGTTTAACTAGTATAGTATAGTAATAACAAATAATGAAGTAAACTGAGGGAACTGCCTCCAGCATGGCAAAAATTATGACATTTTCTACAACAATTTTAGGATATTTTTCTTGTATGGCCTTAAGGATAAGTATTGTTAAAATCTGTTTGCGGCGTTTCGAAAGTTACAAAACGACTGAGAATGTCAATTTTAATTGAATGGTGAGGTGAGATCATCAAGTGTTATTTAGCCATGATTCAACTTGTTTCTTTTATGTTTAGTAAGTCATTAAATAAAATTATTAGACAAGTGATTGCTCGTAAAACAGGGAAAAGTAAAAACGATTTGTCCATTAAAATCATATACCATTATGGCATATTTAGGAGTAGTCAGTAGTCAGTTGAAGTGACAACAGTAACAAAAATAGTAAGTAGAGATACGAATATTATGAACTGTTGCATACAATATTTTTTCTACAATATCTTAAAAATATTAATTTAATTTAAACATTGAAGTGAATGGTGGTTAAACGTGGATGTCGTTTACGTTACTAAGAAAAAAATCTTCGTTATACATATTAGAGAACTATAATTATGGCCCAATCAAATTTTACATCGACATATTTTCTGTCTCCTGCGTTACTTTTTATGAACTTACAAATGTACGTCAATTAATACTATACACATATTTACAAATGAAAAACCTTGTGCCTAAATGACATAAATGTATCGGTAAATCGGTATGAACTTGTGTGAGACCTAACCATGACCTAACGCATGTACAATTTATAAACATATTTTTCTAGCAAACTTGATGAAATTGTCACCTGTGTTACCGTACAAAAAAAGTGTCGATCTAAAAATTGATTGGCCTATATTATTACATATTTTAAACTGATCATTTGAAATTTACAGTTTTTTCGGTATACCCTTTAGGAAGCTTGATTAAGCCATTGAACTCATATTACAAGCCTATTAACATTACTGGCCTTGGCACGATTTGGCTACATTCATAATTAATTGTCTCAAGACACGTCTGTCTATTAGGTGTTTTGCATATTTAAGGTTGGAGTATGGACTTTAATAGCAAAGACGTAAGTTTGAAAATTCACTGATATTGAGAAGGATAAGGATGCCATTGAAATTCGCGATGATACTCGTTTGAAGGGCTATTATTTAAAAAGTGCTTTTACAAAGGCTCTTTGTTGTATATTTTAATAGATAAATTAGATTTTATGAAAAAACAGCCCTCATGATAAAGAGGAACTCATATCGTAGCGTGAATGTAAAGTACATATCATCTTTGCATCTTCGCCTCTTCGGCCACCAAGATCTTAATCATTTGTAACCAGCGTGACTCAGGCGACCGTAACCATGGGAATAACAGACAGAAAAAAGTTGATTCACCCTTATAACTTTAATCATTTCAGTGACGAAATAATATTTAAATTAATTAATAATAAGGAACTCTTCATTTAATAATTATTTTTCAACCTTGGAGAGTAGTTACGCAAGTGTACGAGAGTGTTTTAATCTGTTTACGAGATTTCAGCTGGATTATTATAAAGCAGTGAATGCAATTAACATAGAATTATAGCGGGATATGTTTACGGCACGTCTGACATTTAAAGGTTTCCCTCATGGTAAACAAGAGCTGTAAAAAAGGGCAATCAAGTGTGGCGAATAATAAAGATATGTGTGTGCTCATAATGGCATAAAAGCAAAAATACAGGTAATTAACTGGAATATACTGTTCATTATGTGGTCAATCATTTTAGGGTAGTTATTTGTTGTTTTATATTATCTAATACGTTTGAATGTGAAATCCTTCCAAAGGTATACCGGTCGTTAGTAAAAAAACAAAAAATAAATAAACAAATACGGCTGACTTTCCCATAGCATGTCAAAGATGACATGTCGTGAAAGACGTTCGCAGATACATTTTTACGTTAATTTAACACTAGTAAATATCAATTATTCTAACTTAAAACTGTACCTGAAATTGTGAAATCCAGGTTTAAGGTTTTAAGTGGGTGTTAAAGTTAAAAACAAGATTGTGTGACTAAAAGTGCGTGATTATGGAATAATGCAAGTTTTTAGGTTTATTTACATTTTTGTGTTTTCTACTGATGAATTGTATAGGTATGTGTTTATCTAAATATCTACATATATTATTATATATGTATATATTTCTAGAAACTCGGAAATAATTAACGGTTATGATGAAATAAGCCATGTTGAGGTTTTCCAATCAATATCTTAGGTAGCTTGTACTTCCAGTATAACGCACGATTTGGGGTTAGCGAGCTAAGCTCCGTCGCCCAAGTACTGTGTAGTTAATTGAGCTTA
The DNA here is from genome assembly GCA_025490895.1 of Thaumatotibia leucotreta. Taxonomy (NCBI): domain Eukaryota; kingdom Metazoa; phylum Arthropoda; class Insecta; order Lepidoptera; family Tortricidae; genus Thaumatotibia; species Thaumatotibia leucotreta. Next base: position 15,746 of record JALPQI010008244.1, read on the forward strand.
CCGTAGGACTAGGTCGATTTGTGAAAGATGTCCCAAGATGTAGGTGGTAGGAGCGCCGATCCAAGAAGGCACTCTTGGTTGAGAAATCTTCGTGACTGGTTCAGTTCTAGCACTCGTGGATTATTCCGTAATGCAGTCGACAAAGTTAAAATAGCCATGATGTTGTCCAACCTTCGTTAGAAGAGGAACCAGAAGAAGAAGAAGTCCCAAGAAATTTATTTATTTTCATATCTAGATAAAACAATAGTAAAATTTTCAGTCTAGCGTGGAATTACTCAGATGGTGATGATTTAAATAGCTTTTATTATAATATATACATATAATGCTATGTAAATGATGTAATGAGCTCACTTTCGTGCGCTAAACGCGAACGGGACGTCTCTTCTTCAATTTGGGCAAAAATACTTGGATAGATCTTCTTCACAGATTGCATTTCTCAAGTTTTATATTATATCAGGATTTTTTAATAGTTTATATGAAAGGGAAACAACATGTCCTTTCATTAATTAGTCTCTGGAAGAATGTGTGAAATTGTTGGAGCCCACTATGTGGGACAAGGGTGCATACATAGCAAGATCTTAGATTAAATAATGAGTACAAGATCTACAAATAATTATTATGTCTTTGTCTAACTGACTAGTAAACTATCCTGTACCTAGAGAAGATTAAAAAAAAATGTTATTTGCTTAATGTCATTTGTCATATAATTGTAATTAGCATGTCTAGTCATTATTATAAGTTTTATAGACTTCCCCCTTATTCAGACGTCTCCTAACTTAGCAAGCTGCTAAGTATTGTTTGTCCCTTTTGGTCTTATCAAAATGTCTATAAGACAGAAAGGAACAAACAATACTTAGTGTCTTACTAGGAGACGTTTATGAATGGGGTATATTCCGCATTCATAAAAAAAAACAATCTATTAAAATTTTTCAATAAGCTGTAAAAATTGTTTACAAATATCTTTGAAGTTGACTGTATTTAATAACAAAAACCATGTCATGCTTCGTAAAAAAGTTTATTACGATTGTGCGCGTAAATTGACAAAATTGAAGCACTTGACCCATGTAAATGAGATATATTGTACAGTACAGTTGACAACCTTCTCATTGCACACAAGTCAAGGTGAGTGCTTCAAGGGCAACTTAGATATGTGTTGCACTGTACATTACTCACATGTAGTATAGCAGATGCTGTAATCACTTGAATATATGTATAATGTATTGAGACAGAGGTTGCCATGTACAGTATTGTACAGTCAAGTGCATAAATATGTATCAAAAGAATCCTCTTATAAAATAATTCGACACTTATCATTATCATGAACAATGCTGCATCTTTCGACAATATCTTGTCATAATTTGAATTCGAACAATGAAGCACTAGAGTTCCAATTGCAAGCGCATACTATTTTGGAATACAGCGTTGATATGTTATGATGTCTATATTACATAGAATAGGGATAATGACTGTAGTTAATATAAATTATTACACATTATGCATGTCATAATATACAAAGAAATTATTAAATGTAGATTGCAGTAATTTTTATCCAGAACTTCTTTTTAATAAATTGGAGAGAACTTAAAAGAGTAGGTCCTTGGGCAGTATACAAATGTGATGTCACTTTTGTGTATCTCACATAAAACTTCACATTCATGATAATTTTGACAGTTCGAAAATAATGTTGATTTGATGGCAAGTCAATCATACCTATTAAAGTGCACTGGGAGATATTTTTGAGCATTTTTATATACACTTTATTTTGTCTTTGACTGTACAGTCAACATCAGATATATCAAAGCCATCATGGTGTTTAAAAATATCTTCTAACACCAGGACAATAGAATAGAGGCCTGCTCAGATATTTGTGAGCATCCTGGGCGGTCTGATAAAATGCTGACTGTACAATTGAAGGGTTACAGTGCATAATCTGGATGCAGCAGGTAACTTTTGTCTTCAACTGTACTTTGGCGACTGGTGGTCATTGGTGCTTAAAATGTTCAGACACAGATTTCAGAATGAAATAGTCTGTTCGAGGATTCCTCTCAATTTTTTTGAGAAATGCTCTGCCTATTACTATCTAGTGAAAAACAGAATTTTCTAATTTATTACTTATACACAAATGCCATTTTCTGATTAGAAAGAGAAATAATAAACCTTTTTAACAAACTTCAAAAAAGGAGATTTTCAATTCAACAGTTTTTTTTGATGTAGGTATGTTATTCAATATCTCTAAGAATTGTGAACCAATTTTCACAATTTTTTAATACAACATTGAGATGTTCCCATTGGCACCAAGTTGGGGTCTGATGATGGGACCTTGGAGAAATCAGTTGAAATTGGCTTTTAATTTTTTTATTTAGTGTTTATTTATTTTTGTATACACTTTTAGTAGTCACATACTAGGCAATGAAAAGATTTTTATGTTTATACATACATTTTTATGTTATGCCTGACATTGTGTTAAGTTTAGTCAAATCATTTCATCATGAACATTCTGGTGACTTCCTGATCTGGATAAAATTAGTGAGCATTATCCGTCCCAATATGCTGTATATTACAATGTAACACTGCATTATTTTTGTAATTAGCTAAAAATGTTACAAATGTTTCTATGGCTTTTAAATTTAATGATTTTGATACTGACTATTTGTATTCCTTGGACCTTGAAATAAAATTTTATTGAGAACTACATTCAGTGATTTAATTTTACATTAAAATGAATTTTGATAAATCAATTATTGATTACAGTTTAATAGTTGCAATAATACTAATAGGTACTGGTTGGCTTCATTTCAGATAAGTAAATGTAAATTAGCAATCACTAGTTCCCACACACTGTAAATTTTGTAAACATTTTAACCTAAGAACTTCAGATAAAAAGCACTTTATTATACCTAGAATATTTTCAAAGAGAAATGTAAGTTAACGTTAAACATAACGACACACTATGTATACTTATTGTACATATGCGTAAGTTGTTTGTGTGTGTAACATATGATTCATTGTATGTCTTGTGTAGGACTCATAATCATTATCACATCTGAACTTTCGCAGTTTAACGAGCGTTAGGGGGGAGGAAGTATGCACTGGAAAACATGTACGATCAAATCCGATGACGATCGGCAACATCTGTGTTATGCGTATGTATTGAACATTATTCTAGTATCATATACAAATAATCAATTCTCTTACCTCGCCGCTACGAGCTGCAGGAGAGTTTTCTTCGATTTCGTATATTATGTGTGGCAAACCGGCTTCGCCAAGCAGTGAGAATCCAAATCCCAAATTATCACTACGGTTTAGGACCACTAGTCTTTCGTCAGCCATATTCAGTGCACAGCAGCATTGATTACCATTCAAAGTACAATATCACTATTAACACATACAGCAAACCGATGCAGAATTACAAGTAAAGGATATTATAATTGATTAACGAAAAATCTTTATAAAATCACGAAGCACGGTAAACGGCAGCGCACCCAACCAACCAACCAAAGCGAAGGAGACAGATAGTTTTATAACATTTCATTCACTCTAAATATTCACAGTCGCAATAGATTTTTTGTGAAATATGACGTTATTCGATATACCTTGAATAGCTTTGTATTATTTGACACTGGCAATTTGTTTGATCATAGTTGCCAGTTACTGACATTTTGAAACAAGTTATTGAAATGATAAAATAAAATTAAAACAGTCTGTTTCCAGCAGCGTTGTTAGTGTTGAGCAGGGATTCGATAACGGTTTTCTTTCTAAAGAAATCGAGCCGGTTTTTTTCACGAGTCCGAAAATAGACCTTCCTTTGGACGAGTTTTGTAGTTTGTAGAATGAATGACATCTCATTGGAAAAATGACGTGACAGTGACATTTGTTGTCAACGACGTCAATGTCTGTCAGTCGTGCGCCTGCGCTTGTCTGTGCACGTTCACTTTGTAGTTGAAGTTTGTTTGAATTGGTGGGTGAAGCTGAAGTTAAAAGTTTGAAATTTTTTCGAATATTTTCTGTTTGTAAAAATGTATTTTGTATCAAATTTTGTTAAAGTTACTGTACCCAACTATTTAGCTGGCTTGCCGATACCAGACTCATTTGGCGGATGGTTCCGGTTAGGAGGTGAGACAAAGAGTTTTTTTCCTTATTCGTAGAAGCAATTTATCTCGAGCCTAACTGTAAATCAAGACTTACGTGACAGTTTATAAGTAACCTTGTAATTGCTCTAGTGCTAGTTGCTTAGATTAATTCCATGAGTGAGATAATAGATCACTATCCAATGTTGACAAAACTTTTATAACTTATTGAAACTTGAATAAATTTGTAAATGATACGTGAAGGCTGATCTTACTCTACAAGACTGTAAGAGAAGAAAATTATCTGCCTCTAAAATGCATGAGTATGTACGAGTAAAATAATGTACAAATACGTGCAATAAATATGTATTCTGTCAGCGAAAAATAAGAGTGCTTATAATTAAGCAAAATTTGTTTTGATTTCAATAATATTTTAATTCCAGTTAAAGATTGGCTCGCTTTGATTCCACCTACTGTTGTGATTGGTGGCATAAGTTATTACTCCTATCAAACAATAAAGCAAGCCAGAGCCATGGGACGAATCAACCCAATGATAAGATTACATGAGAAGAAAGTTGTAGACTTCATTGAAATTGAAGATATTGGTGAAAAAATGTCATTATGTAGATGCTGGAAGAGCAAAAAAGTAAGTATTTTGTTTACAATTCAATTTTATCCTTAATGTATATGCCAGTAACTATGCTAAAAAAAAGTATAAAATGAGTTTGAAACTTTGAACCCAGAAGAAACAACTTCTGATCTCACTTGAGGTGGTGAAGTTTTCCTCTAACTGTAAACAATGAATTACCATAATTTAAAATAAGCAGTAGTTCTTTCAATGACTATCAATGACAAATAAAACTGCCAGAGACAGCTTACCATTTGCAAATGTTCTTGTTGTTACAGTGGCCCTTGTGTGATGGTGCACATGGCCCTCATAACCGAGCTACTGGAGACAACACTGGTCCTGTAGTTATTCGCAGAGTTAAACCAGAAGAAACCAAGTAAATTTTGCCTTGATAGTGATATAGCAAGCATGGCTTGTTTTGTCACATGACTTTAAGTATACAGTGATTTGTGATGTGATAATGCATGTACTCATTATACATGTAATGTATAATGGGGAAAAATATGTTACCATTTTTTATCATTTTATGGCAGAGATAAGAAAATCAGTACAATTAATGTTGTCAGAGCTTGTCATCATATTAATATGGAATAGGATATAAGTGTGATATTGTTTCTTATTCATTTGTCATTTATTATATATTGTCTCTTGCCTTTAAAAAGTAAACTAAGTATTACTTGCACAATCTTGAAAGATAATTGATAAGATGTAGCAATAGCATTAATGTGTTTGGGGAGAGTTGCTCAGTTACAATTTTGTCCATAAGTTTATTGTGATATATTTTGATGCAAATAATTACAATTACATTCCTATAATTTTATTGTTTATTTTTATACTCATGTGAATTAAAATCATTGTATTGATCACTTTTTATTTCATTATGCCTTTACATATTAAATAATAGAAGATGCAATATTTGACTGTAATTGTCTACTTAGTTTTCTCCAATTTTAATCGGTATTATTAAGGGTTCCATAATATGAATAAGACGAATTCTGAGAACCCTCTAATAACTTTTTCTCATCACTACGTAAGACGTCATTAGTGACGTATGTCAACATTGACACTAGTTGTCAGTGTCACTGTATCTTCAAATCTTGATTATTTGACCCTACACCCTCACAAATCGTTTGCGTAATAAATATTTGTATTCCATAGCATTTTAAATTTCTGGGTATTAAAAATAACACAAAATGTATATAGTGTCGAATTTGGTAAAAGTTACTATTCCTAACTACTTAGCAGGACTGCCGATTCCTGATTCTGCTGGTGGTTGGTTTCGCCTCGGAGGTGAGTTCACGTTTTGATTGTTTGTACTAATACGAATCGTATCACAATCCCTCAACAGCTTACACGTCATGATTATAACACCAACATTTGATAACTTAAGATAACTCAACGTTATCGTGGTTTGTAGAACTCGCAAGATGACATACTTTCGAGTCGTTTCTAAAATACCTAGGCAGCTTGGGCTAAACAATCTCTGCACGCTGCCTAGCTACTTGGAAATGATTACGCCTAATTGAATTTGTGATTAACAACTAGTAATAAAAGGTGTTAATAATCTAACCTACACATAAATCACTTGAAATGTAATAATTTAGAGTGGTTCTGTGTTTTAACAGATAATTAGTACCAGTTATGTAATTCTGACTGTTACAAAGTAGTATATAAATCACCACTGAATTAAAGTGTTCCTTTCAATGTAGGTCAGCATTGTATTTCATAACAACAATCACTTATTTGGCAATGCATTGTCTCACCATACTAATGTGGAACAGATTAACACCTCTCTACCAAGAGCATTTTGGCTTTTGCATTATTATTTTAAAATGTAACACTCTTCTTGATTAGGGGCTATATTAGGCTACCAATTGACTACTATCACTGCAACCATTCCTGTCCTATTGTGATCAACTACTATGGCCACTTTTACAATGAAAAAACATAAAAATATCAGCTTACTACTATCAGTTGCTTATGCTCTTCAAGAGCAATTTCTGCCTGCAAATGCTCTGGATGTAAAATATAAAACTCACTGCCAATTCTGTATGGGGTTCTGAAGAATCCATTGGAGTTGAAGGCGTCTGCGGATGCTTACCATCAGGTGGGCCGTATACTTGTTTGACACCATCAAAGTATGAAAAAAAATGCAGTGGTGTAACTATGACGGGGCGAGGGGAACCATGGACCCCGGCGGCACATGATGGAGGGCAGCAAAGATATTATTCATATAAAAATACAAGGTAATTCAATCCTTATAGTTAGTGGAGGAGGGATTATGCAAAAGGGATGTTTTCTACTGCTGGGCCAATAGCAAAAAACTAGATAATTAAGGGCTTCAATGAAAACAAAATTTAACATCATAATTTTGTGTTACAGATATACCTACCTAGTTTGTACAATTAACTTCCCTAATGCAATAGAAACAACTGTGATTTTTTCATTAAAGCCCTGTTTATGTACAATTTCTTTGGAATGAAACTTGCCTAGTTTTTAATTTTTTATCTTTATTGTAATTTCAGTAAAAGATTGGCTAGCCCTGCTCCCACCGACCCTCGTGATTGGTGGAATCTCCTACTACTCATACCAGACCATCAAGAAGGCGCAGGCGGGTGGCAATGGTCATGTGAACCACTGTGTTCGCAAGGACATAGACAAAGTCGTGGACTTTATTGACATTGAGGACATTACGGATAAGGCTGTGCTGTGTCGATGCTGGAAGACTAAGAATGTAAGGAAACAAATTCACATCCATATTATTCACATCCTTGTGCTGTGCTGCCCAGTGTGCAATACATTGTACAAAGCAACATTCAGACATTGAAAATAATTGTATAATACACCCAAAACACTCAAGTACTGTGACAACCCTGTTTGCTCCTGCTACGTGACCCAAAAATCACCCTGTCTGTACAGATCTTTTTCTATATTTTTTAGTGTTTTGACTTTTATTAAGTAAATAGTAAATTTCGAGCAGATGGATGATTGGAGTGACGGACACAGATGCTCGAAATTAACGATTTTCTATGTACGCGGTAAACTACGAACAAATAAAACATAGAAGCCGCACGCCATACTACACTAAAACGGTCCTGAATTTTAGTTGACAAGTGCCCCTCTTCAATGCATCCCGGTAATTAACTCCAATATCAACCTATAAAAACTTAAACTGCCATTTAAAAATTGTTGTGATTGGTCCATCAAAGTTTTGATTGAGGGTTCTATAAACATTTGACAAAGATGTCGCCGAAATATGCGCGTTAAGAAAAGCGCTATGTTCTGCCCATCTTGGCATGGCACAATTGAACAATTGGTTTTGGGAGCATTTTTGAGCTGGCGTTAGACGTCCATGTTATATTATTATATGGTCGCCGGCGGTAAATGATAATTATGATACATCCATTTTCCAGTCCAGTGATTATTTAGAGCACCAAATTCAGTCAAGGTGGTTTTAGTCCATTATCAAAAGCTGTAGATACAATTATTTTCAGTAGTTGTTCATGCTAACATTATTTTTGAAAAATGTGTTTTATGGGTCATTTTTGCTTTATTACTCTAACTGCTATGCATGATAGATTACAGAGAGTATGAAATTGCGTGTTCACAACTTTATAATTTAGATATACCTATTTATTTGCAATTATTTTAGTTTTCTCTGTACTGTCATCATTTAACTAGTAAACCTCGTTTACCCGGCGAGAGTGTGGTGAAAAAAAATTAAACAAAAATAAACTCTAAATATATTGACATAAGTCAAACGCAGGGTATGAGATACCCTGCGACACTCCCGCCGGGTTAAAAGTCATAAAGCCCACCTTAAGGTACTGCTCACCGCGAGCTACTAAGCTATGAACTATGGGCTATTAAACACGAACAAAAGAAACGCACTCCCGTGTAAATAAAAGAGATGCGGCGATACTCGGCCGGCTGTCAGCTATCATCGCCGGGCGAGTATCACCGTGTCTCTTTTTTAGTTGGAGTTCTCTCTTGAGTTGGAGCGGGATGCCGATATGGGTACGAGAGGGAGCACCATACGTTTTCCGCTAAGCCGGTCGCCCGCCTTAGACCGATGTCGTGGCCAGGGCATGACATACGCGCCGCTCGACGCTCGCCACTCAGGCCTTACACTAAGGCACACGCTAATGAGGGTTTTCTGAAATGACGTTCACCAGGGCGGCGGCACTGAGGCGTTAGGTCCAGAAACTTGTCTAAATTCTCAGAGCGCGTATAGTTTCATGTTTAAATGTTTTGTATGAGTTAATATCGTCGGCTGACAAGCAAAACTCACTACAAAAACTGCCACTACTCTTAGCAGCCTCCTATGTCAGTATTAAATCATTTAAATCAGGACTGAGATAAGAGCTTTATTTCAAGTAGGTATTTGTTCGTTAGTGAGTTTTGCTTGTCAACTGACGATATAATGTACGGCTTAGTGGCGCTAACTAGTGGCATACGTTTTCGAGGAAACCCTCATTCTGACGTCAGGCCTGCTGCCGCGACCACCGAAGTACGTAAATTTCGGGGATTTGTCCCTGTCACTTCAACGAAGGCGTCATTAGAATGACAAAGACAAATGCCCGAAATTTGCGAACTTCGGAGTTCGGGGTAGGGCCGCAGTTCAGTCTATCAGTCCTATTATCTATTGACTGAGGGCAGGCAAATTTGAACTCTGCATTTTTGGACTGATGTGAGACTGATGAAAAAATTGACCATCCACTGCCTAAAGGCCGGACCACACCAAATGTGTGTGAAGCTCGTGGTAGTGCGCGCGGGTGCGTGTAGCTTATAAGGTGCATTCAGACCAAACGAGCATTCGCTATTCTAACCCCCTACTCTACGAAATTCGATCGTTACACAGAACGTGATTCGTTGATTTCGTAAGGTAGAATAGCGAATGCTCGTTTGGTTCGAATGCACCTTTATGTAAAATGTCAAAGTAGATGGCACACCACATGCACATCACGCTCACGCGCACGCCACGCAAGCGGTGTGCCATCTAATATGACATTTATATACGCTACAACGCGCACGCCACGCACACGTGCACGTGCCCGCGCTGCACACTCATCCGGTGTGGCTCAGCCTTAAGAGTATCACTTACAATTACAAATGCGATTCCAAAGTCTCAATGACTTGTATTTTTCCGACACGCACATCTACGTTATACGTTAAACTAAATTCCGATTGATCGACACTTAATTCAAGTGATTAATAATCGATTACATCTGTTCCAGTGGCCATACTGTGACGGGTCCCACGCGCCCCACAACAAGGCGACGGGCGACAACGTCGGACCGGCCATCGTCAGACACAAGGCAACTAAGTAATCGCGAACATATGTAGACATATATCTGAGATATAGGTTTATAAAATTGAATGTTGATGACTTTGCTTCTGTATGACTCATATATTTGAAAAATCACTCTTAAATCCAGGAAAGGAAAAGATTTTTTAAACGGCAAGCTCTTTTAAAGGTTTATAATAATACTGAAATGTATAAGAGCCTTGAGGCATGAGCGGTTGTAGTTTCTCCGATACTATGAATGCCAAATGTTCTTGTAAAAAAACCGTCATGACGCCAGAGGTAGGTAGGTACCTACTTATTTATCAAGAAATACGGGTTTCACCGTAAGCTAATCTTATCCCCGATAATGTATGTTTGTATACTTATACTGATTTCTCTCGTACGTAGGTACCTACCGTATTGATCTAATCTTCGAGTACGAGATTGTACTATGTACTCGAAATGGTGACAAATATATACGTAACATTTGTTATGTGAGTCATTCATTTCAGAGAAATACTCTGTCGTTTTGTTGAAGAACAACGGGTTCAACCCATCGAATCCAAGGCATTTGGAGTGCTTATGTACTTCCGTCATTATATGATGACGCTGGGGCTCAAAGGGTTAATCTTAAATAGGTACAATGTATGAACCTCCTGGCCCAGTCATACAAAATAAATATCCAAAATTTGTCATATAAATTTTTATCTACTCTGCAGAAAATAAAGTTAATTTTAGTTTGTCCATAAATTGTACTACTTAGGCAAAACAAATGCAATCCTGTACTAATTAAATATAATCTTTTGCTCAATGATAATAAGTGCTACAAAGTTAGACCTGACGAATATTATTGCACATACATTGATATTTTTTATTCCAAAAAATATCTTTTGAAGTACAAAAAATCAGATATATGTCTAGATATGTTTTATGTCAGTTATTACAAGGGTTGGATTAATTAAGATATTAGATAGCAAATGAGCATCTACAATATACATACGTTTCTGAAGCTGTACAATTGTGCATACATGCGTAGGTACTATTAATTATGTTTAGATAATAAGTAGACAGTGATTTTTCGAGCTTAAATATGTTGACAATAACTTCTCGCATAATGTTACTCATGTACAATCGACGCCAAAGATATCACTGCGGTTTAGGTGGCAAAATATGTTTTCATCACACCTGTTCAGTAAGTGCGCCAATGCGCGCAGGTGATGCGCGCCGTTAGTGCGTCATTACGCCCTAGGGCAATCAACGATTTTCATACAACATTACGTCGCACTAGCGCCAGGATTTCTGTTATAAAAATGATAAATTTAAGTCATTCCTGATTTTGAGAAATGATTTAGACCATTTTAGAGTAGTTTTGTGAAAATATGTGTCGGTGCACACGGAAAGGTACCTTGTCACGATGTTTAAAATAGACTTTATATTAGAACACATGAGGTCTATTTTAAGAATCGTGACAAGGTTCATTTCCATGTCCACTGACACATATATTGTTTTATTTATTTTTTTGCTTCACAAGTGTGGTGAAAAACATTGTGTGTGCCACGGGCGGTACAAGAATTATGAACTCGTGTGAAGTAAGCTTTCCTTTCACACTCGTTCACAATTTCTTATTTACCGCCCTTAATACACAATGTACTATTACACGACTTTATTGCCTCGACGTTAAGGTCATAATATATTTTTGGCTCCTTACCCGTAATGATATTTTTGACGTCGACTGTACACTCAACCAATTGGAACTCTAGGCGACTCTAGAACCATAACAGAATGAAAACAAGTTTGAAATGTCTTACATTCTAATAGATAACATTAATTTGACATAGTTCCTGAGTGTATACGGGTTCCAATTTGTTGACTCGTACTTAACACTTCCTTGTCCATAGTATACATTTTGATATAAGACCCATTCTGTAATGATTTACGTTACCTATAGATTTTAATTGTGTACTTTGTACCGTTTAATAAACAGTTCTTTATTATCTATTCTGTACACTAACGGCTTGTTTCACAATATCTGGGGATAAAGACATCAGTCCGATAAAATTATGCCTATCCTTTTTTCCCGAAAAGGAAAGCTAACATTTATCTAACAGATATACAGTGTGAAATTTAAATCAAGATTTAATTTTTTATTTATTATTGTTGGCTTTTTTATTTTTATGGTGTTTCTAAGAAATTATAACGATTATTTAAGCTATTTAAAACGTCAAAAGTAATGAATATTATTTAATTTTTAACGAAATGACAAAATTGTCATTATTAATTACTTCAATTTAAATTATTCAATTAATTTGTCTTAATAATAGAGCATTCCATGAAAACGTGTCGTAAGCGACACTGTCTTATCAATACTTTAGAAAAATTAAATTAGTAAGCCGAGTAATAGTATAATAATAACATATCAAGGCTTTGATTGACAGTGTTTCCTACCAGCTAGCATATTTTATTAGGGTAGCTACCATAGAGACACGTAAGCGACAAAAAGTAGATGTTTTCATGGAATGCTCCTAATCCGTTTTGATATTCTAAAGCCAAAAAACACAAGCCCCAAAAAATACAAAAAAAAGAACATGTCCATTTTTAAGTAACTTGTGGGGCATTTAATTGTTAGTTGTTTATACAGCTAGAAATACATTACGATTTAAATTTCAGCCTGTATTTCATCCGATGATGGTGAAACAAGCCCTTTTGACGATTACAACGTAGAGATACGTTAGACAAGGAAAGTGCTAAGTTTTATTAATTTCAATCAAATATGATATTATTAATATTGCCATTTTACTTACTGTATTATTTTGCTGTGAAACATTTTGAAGAAATATTTTTGGTCTCTATTGTGTTGTTTGGACTATTATAAACATTTAAGCTTAGTTTTTATTGTCGCTTACATTTTTATGCATTTTGAAAAACCTTATTTTTACTCTTGTTTTTGAAACTGTTCACTTTGAAATAAAGTACGGACTGTTATTGCTCTTAACTCAGTTTTTTATTCAAATGTGGCTCCTGTGGGTATTGAAATAAGACACACAATCTTAGCAAAAATATTTAATACGCTCCCAAATGCTGGTTCCTTACATTAATCACATCACAGACATGTATTGACTTTATATTACAAATAAATAACATTCCACAATATGCCAATCTAATACAACTCAATCCAAATACAATAAAATTATCTTCCTCTCTTCCTTTCTGCTAATCTATGGCACAACAGGATGTCGAGGTCACAACGCCATAGTTATTTAAAAATAAACTAGACCAAATATTCCTATTTTAAACGTTAAGAAATATCTACCATAAACTCGAATTACATGTTTACCGTTTATTGTTTACAGTGTGCCCGCGAGGAATTTTATATGCATAATTTTAACCACGTATTTCTTACGCCAAAAGAAGGCAAAAATAAGAAGAAGAAATTCCCAATTTTTTAATTTTGTTTTGACTTGTTGTCAACTAGGATGTCCCATTGTGGACACATTTACATAATCAAAAAGGCGTTTCACACTGAGTTATAACCAAGGGTTGTTGTTTTTAATTGGTATTAAGTTATTAACTCTGAAACTAAGCTAAATCCAGAAAAAAATATGACTTTTAGTCCTTAACTTTTTGCCCGCCAGACGGCGAAGGAATATACCGAGCTCCAGACGGCACGCGTTCACGATTATTTAAGCGAAATTGAACTTTACGGCGTCTCGTGTAAGTTCCTACTGTATTGGCATAGCTGTCGGCCAATGGCGTCGGAGTCACGATTCTCCGTTGTCGTCTGTGGCCGACTATGGCGGTCAAACGGTTAAAGATTATTAGAAATACGCTGTTAACATTATATGGAATTGTCGCAAGCATTCTGTATATTTGGATACGTTGGATACTAAAGTAACACACTCAGCAGTAGGTACCTAACTACAGCATGACATACACGTATATGTAGGTTGTCTGAGGTTTTTAGTGGGCGATGAACACCCTGTATAACCCTTCGTTTTTGGTTGCTAGTGATCACGCTGGATTTTGAATTCAAATTATGGATTGATTTGAGTTTAATACTTACTGTACGGATCCTTTCCCACACACGAAGGGATAAAGGACCCAGCCCACACGATCTATATGATGCCATGGCCCGAGATTGCTTTACTTTTACTACACGGGATTAGCTAGTTATAGGTAAATTCACTAAAGCTGGCCTGCTACCGCGAATACCGAAGTTCGTAAATTTCGGGGATTTGTCTCTGTCACTCCAGTGTTGGCATCATTAGAGTGACAGAGAAAAATCTCCGAAATTTACGAACTTTTATGTTCGCGGTAGGGCCGCTGGCACGAATGGAATGAATGAAATGAATGACATCTATCATTGTGTGTATGCGGTCGTCCTATACCAACCTGTTTCTACTGGATTTCTACTGTCATTAAGACATCCACACATAGATACTTTCTGTCACTTACTCGATGCATTCGTGCTAGCTTTCGTGAATTTACTTGTACATCGAGCAAATGGATAGGTATTTATACAGGCGCCATACATGGACAGAATTAAATCATAGGTAATTTGGAGGCCTATCACACGGCCGACGACTACAAAGTAAACTTTGCTGTAGAGACTGGACGCCGAACATATACGGGCTTAACCTACATAGTTTTTTAATATCCTACATAATTTATTATGGTCTTTCAAACTAAACTAATGCAAGATTCGTGGCTTGAGAAGTGATTCTTAACTAGTTCACACATACACAGAAATATTTTATAAAAAAGTAAAAATAATGAATGAGTATGAAAAAAGATTAAGTACCTACTTGAAAGTAGGTATATGTTCGTTGTGTTGGACGTACTTTACACTAAATAAATTCAGTCTTGAAGTAAATTCCTTAGAAAATTATTTTGTAGGCATCTGTCTTCACAGCTGAAACAAAAAACAATAGAGTAAGAAAAGTAGGTTAAAGCACTAATTATAAAGGGTGTAACAATGGTACCTAATTTTTTAAGGGCCATTCAGTCAGTACCTAGGTAAGTATTGCATTCTGTAAGTTACCTAGTTATAGCCCACCTAACGAAGACCAAAAGTTGCCTGTCGGGGGAAATAACTCGTGTATAAGCGAATTTTGGCATAGTTGTAGGGAATGGTGTTTTAAACCACATACTGAAAGTACTGGTGGTTAGGGGTGGAGCTAACGCGGGGAGAGGGGTGTAAAGGTCCTTATTTTTAATTTTTCGTAAATAACTCGTAAACCGTGGCTTATAGCAAAAAACGTTCTAGTACATAAGGAATCTACACAAAATTCTCTACAAAACAGACATACACATGTTTCCTCTGGGATCAATGTGTCATGAGATAAGAAAGCAAGAAGATGGACACTAAAGAAATAAACACATTTTGTTTAAGTAGGTATGGCACATACAGAATGCTCGCGAGCATTCCAAAATATTTTAATGCTCAATTCCTGACCATATTTAGAGTCTTTAATGTTACATAAAATTTCCGGGATTCGGCTTGGTTTCAGAGATAATCAACCTTTGTTTCGAAATAAGTTTTTTGACGTAACTCGTCACAAAACTTCTTTTTGATTACAATGCTACCACAATGTGTTTTAATATTACTACACCTTTTGCCTGGCAATCAAAAAATGGGATAAACTTGACGAAATAACTTGTCCCTACCCTAACAACTATGCCAAAATTCGCTTATACACGAGTTTTTTCCTCTGAGTTTCCTTCGTTTGGTGTACTATTAGAGAATCAAAATTTATCGTGAAAAGAAAATTTCATTTTTGAAGTTGGACCATCATCAGACCGAAAGTCGAAAGACTCTGATGTGATGATTTCACCACGAGTTGTAGGTACCTAAGTATTGGCGAAGCAAGAGGATTATAACATTTATAACTAATCAAAATCACATCTGTGATACTATATTATATACACACTCATTGTAATATCACAGAAGTGCATTAGCTACTTTTCTTCAAAAGTAGAAGAAAAATGAAACCGAGCGAACCTAAAAAGACATATATTATTGGATTAAGAAACGATGTAACAGAATGGAGATTGCTCCACTGACAAGAGGCCAGACTTTAGTTTGTCCTTATATTCTTTACTACCTACTCCTTAAATATAACTCAACTAAAGGCTGAGCCACACCGGATGCGTGTGCAGCACGAGCACGTGTGCATGTGCACCTGCTGCACAAGTATCCAGTCCAGCGTTGCCTTTACGTCTTATTCTGCCGTCTTTCTTACCTCTATCCTCGTTTCTGCAATATTTTCCTCATTCCGCAATAGCTCGTGCTTCAAGCCGTTTCTTTTCCTGAAATGAACAAAAAATCGTATTATTGTTTTGTAATATTTACTTTGTTATTACGAACTACGAACGAGGTTACTGAATAGTGGCCAGGGTGGTCATGAAATTCTGCTGGGAGACCACCGACAAGATGGTCCGAGGACATCTTCTGCCGAACTGCAACAATGCGACTAGCACAGGATCGAGGAAAGTGGCATAATAAAGAAGAGGCCTATACCCAGCAGTGGGTGGACACAGGCTGAATAGAATATTTACTTTAGATGAGTGAGCTAAATAAATAATGAGCCAGACAATTATTTAAATGAACCACTTTTCTAATTTACATAAAGATAAGTGACTGTAATGACTGGTAAGTATTGGAATGTGTTGTGCTTAAAACGTCATCGTTATCTTCAAATGGGTTGTTTGTTTAATTTACACATGTTTTATGTTACGGACTAAACCTAGTCCCATTAACACTTTCTCTGTTTAGTTTGAACTCTTGAGTCACCAAGTTACAAGCTTTTTACAAACTTGTCCAATGTGCTCTTTCCAATTCAAGTGCTTATCTAGAATTATTCCCAAAAATTTAAAGGTGTCAACTTTCTCAACATTGTCATCATCATTCCTTAAACTTAATAAAATGTCACTTGAGTTATATGAAGAAAATTGCATAAATTTAGTTTTGCTGATATTTATTTGTAAATCATTTACTTGCATCCAGGTAATTATGTCCTCTAACGAATTGTTTATGTCTCGTTCAAAATCATTAATATTATTACATTTTATTAACAATGTGGTGTCGTCAGCGAACATTATACATTTCTGCAGAGTAGCTTTTGGAAGATCATTAATATATATAACAAATAGCAAAGGTCCGATAATACTACCTTGTGGAATTCCTTTATAAACAGTTTCAAATTTTGACTGAAATGTTTGATTAACTATAGTACCACTACTAGTTTCTTTTATTTGACTAATTTCTGTACATTGCCTCCTATTTTTCAAATAGCTTTTGATCCAGTCAAGAGCTATTCCCCTTATACCATACAATTCTAGTTTGTGTTGAAGTATAGAGTGATTGACTGAATCGAATGCTTTTGTCATGTCTAGAAAAATAGACATGACTGGGATGTTTTCATTGACACTTTCAGCAATAAATTTAACAGCATCAAAACAAGCGAGGGACGTTGACTTTCCCTTGCAGAAACCAAATTGCTCAGGACAGATAATGTTATACTTCGCTAGAAAATCAGTCAATCTACAACAAAAAGCCTTTTCTAGTATTTTTGAAATTATGGGAACTAGGGTAATGGGCCTATAGTTGGTAGGATCTAGCTTGTCCCCTTTTTTATATAAGGGCTTGACAACACATATTTTCAGATCTTGCGGGAATGCACCTTCAGTAAAATTATCTAACACACTTACATATTCAAGGGGATTTAGGTATACGTGTGAATTTGCATACGTAAGTAATACAATACAATGCAAGTTGTTATGTGTCTGCAATAGGTAGTTGCAATACGCAGTTGCAACTAAGTAGGTATCTTATATCCTTTATAGACCCTACAAGCGTATGCGATACATGAACACATGCCATATGCTATATTACATCTACTCAGCACAAAACAGGCTTCTTTGTGCAAGCGACCCTCAGTTCCACCTCTCGTTTCCGTTGCAGCTGACCGCTTCCTACGTGAGATCGGGTTTCGAATCCTTGTCTGACCAAAACGTCCTAACTGTATGAGAAACTGACACTGGTACCGCCTTTTTCAAGTAACGCAAGGACCTAACAATGCCTTGTACAAATAAACCACTTTTCAACCCAGTGGGTCCTATATTATGACCACGAGTAATTTGCTTGGCAGTTACGACTTTAAGCGCTCGTTTTTAAGGGGTTTAAGTTGTTTGGTGAAACTTGTGTGACATGATATTGTTATCAATAACATAAGGCTTCGAATCTCACCGAGTTGATAGGTATCTGCCAATATCTACGCATTTGCGACGCCTCTGGTGTTGCGGATGTCCATGGGCGACGTTAATCGCTTTCCATCAGGCGATTCGTCTGTTCGTTTGCCACGTATAGCATAAAAAAATAAATAAAAATATCTAGGTTGTGGTACCCCACATACTTAGGTACATGGTACAAAATATACAAGGTAGCCAAGAGGATATTTTGGAAATTAGCTAAAGTAGAATACAGATATAGTGGAAAATTATTTTCCTTCGGTTTTTTACAGAATTAATATTGCTGTCACAATGAACGTCAGTGTCCATTGCACTGAAGCTAATTGAGACAGAAAGATAAATTCGGCCGTATCCGTGAAAATACGAAGGAAAAAGATTACACATTTGTAGGAGTCAGTAATAGTAGTGTAGCACCTAGTACCTAGCTACTTAGTTACAATTCAAAACTTCATTGAGCCTTCTGAAACCTCCAATAATCTTTCTGGGGCGCTATTTACTTATTTTTTAGCCACCTTTTATATTCCTTATCTAAAAAGTATTATTTTGAATAATTTATTTAACTGTTTAATTTATTTTTCCCCTCACTAGCTCGTAAAGTGCTCGTTTATCCTTTAATACGAACGTGTAAAAACGCATATTATTCACTTGTGTGGCAAAGTAATGACCTTGGTTTTGGAATAACAAAACGTAAAATGCTCATGGAAATTGTTCCATATTAATGATAATTAAATAATTTGTTTGAGAATTTAGTGTAAAATACAAACCTTTATATAATATGATGATTTTAACATAAAAAACCTAAAATTCCATAAGTAACAATTGTTTTAGTGAATGATGATAAGATGACTAGATGCAATCACAAAACGCAGAAAATGTCAACGTCAACATTGTCAAAGAATATTATAGGTTATAATCTTTATTTACCGACTCGAACACGCATAAAAATAGTAAACTAAACAACTTTCAGGGTGTTCTGTTATAATTTTGTAAAAATAATGAATGAGAATGATTTAATAATGCATTGGCGTTGGTGTGCAACTACAGGAATGTTTAAAAATCGTGCTGCGTTTACTTTTTCGTGCTAAGTTTACTGCGACAAAATCTTGCATTAAAATACATGATGCATTTGGAAAATTATTATCACTAACCCGATGATGATTGTAATGTGAACAAATAATTACCTTTTTTTAGTTTCCTCGCTATAGTGAGGGGAAAAGTTTTGTGTTACACACGGGTGCAAATGTATTTTACTTCTCGTATGTTACAACACTCGCTGCGCTCAGGATTCTATTTTAGAACCACTCGCTTCGCTCGTGGTTCAACTATAGAATCCTTTCGCTTGCTCGTGTTTCAATTTCATACTCGCGGGTAAAATACAACTTTGCACCCTTGTATAACAAATAACTATAACCATTGCGTGTAACTTCTACATCTATAGGTAGATATGTCATTTATGATCAAAATTAAATAATTAGTATTCCTTACAAAGTAAGCAAGTGCTAAGTACCTAGGTAATGAATGGAAATGGAATCCTAGACAATAATCTTCCCTGTCAAAATGTCAAGATAATAAATAACAATAATAATTCTACTCAACTATGTCAGGTCTGTTTGGCTACTTCTTGTTTCATTTGAATCATTGTTTAAAATAAACAGTTACTTAATTACAAGTAAGTAAAAAGTAAATAAATAGCTACAGTCAACTAATAGTTGTCACTGTGACACGGTTCTAGAGCGGCTTTCCAATTGGCTGAGTGTACCTACAGTATTTCTGTACAAGTAGGTAAATCAAGTGGGAGAAAATAATAATCGAAAGTCAACATAACCTACAGACTTTCCTACTACTACTAGTAGTAGAAAAGTCTGTAGATTATGTTATGTTGGCTTTTATTTTTGAATACCTACTTCAAAAATAAATACTAAAAATGTTCAAAAATATGTCCCAGTGCACTCTAATTCTGTGTAATAAGAACGTCGTAACATGTTTATGAGCGGATTCTTTCGATACCTACTTATTTTTGCACTTGACTGTACATTTGTGCATTTCTCAAAGAGTTTGTACACTTAGATCACGTCTTCGATGTTAATAAAAATTGGTAATGTAAATGATGCCGAGCAAGATCCACCACATTTCCCATACTGTCCCAATATGTTTGTATGAAACATTCCTTTTTTGTAACTAAAATGTATAGGAATCTGGTAACAAAAAAGGAAACTTCTATACAAATTTTCTGGGACATTTTGGTGAAAGTGGTGGATCTTGCTAAGCATCATTGACTCTACGACAGCCTATGATATTCCACTGCTGGACGTAGGCCTTTCCTATTAACTATGCGTATAGACGCATTAGGAGGTGAAAATGCCCATAATCGCCACGCTGGGCAAGCAGATTGGCGATCGCAGTAATGTGTCCACTATGGTGACGCTGCTGCCCATCAACAATCTTGTGACACTTCAATCCCTTAGTCGACTCTTACGACACCCGCAGGAGGAGTTGGGGTGGTGACAAATGTATTCTTACTGCCGTCACCACACGGCTAACGTATCACATAAATCAACATTTATCATCTTCCTAACATTTTCCCAATACTTGCCACGGGTCAGATCGAGAGCCCGTAACCCGCTTTATAAATAAAGAAATAAAATCAGTTTTTGTAGGATCCATGTTTATTTAAAGCGTAGGTACCTGTAGGTTTATGATGGTACTGCGAATAATCGTTTGTCGTCGTTGCCGTCACGTTCTAACAAAGCGAAAGTGACGGGTAGCACGATAAGTGGATAAAACGAGACCATCATAAGTCACCTGATATTATGGTGTGAAATAGATACTTTGACTTGACCAAAAAAAGGATAGATAAGCCACCCGCCTTGCTGCCACCTGGCGAGGGTGGTAAGCCTTTCGCGTTTCTCGGTCTCCATTCCGAGACTCTAGTCCGCTATGGACTGATATAGGCTGATTATATATATACAAGGTGGAATTCGACGAGGGACCTTTACGGAAATGGGAGATAGTTAAGGCTATACTGAGCAACTTTTACTATGGGACCAACCCCAAGAGCGTAAAAAAAAAATAATACTTTCATACATTGTGTGTATACATGCCGTACCTTTTTGTATGAATAAGTTTTTTTTTTATACGATTTCGGGGTTGGTCCCATAGTAAAAGTTGCTCAGTATAGCCTTAACTATCTCCCATTTCCGTAAAGGTCCCTCGTCGAATTCCACCTTGTATATATGTATAGTACATTAAAAGTAAGGATACTCACAAGTATATCCGTCGCCACACCACAAGCGAGGTGTAAGCGAGACAAGCGATGCTGCAGGTCACCAGCACCATGATGCCGGCAGCAGTGCCGATGGAATCGCCCCGAGAGTAGCGCTCCTTGGAGTCCTTCCGAACCGTATCGCTTGCCGCTGCAAGTTTATTTCAAATATTAACACCTTCGCTGTGGCAATTAGCTTAACTCGTAATTAACCATACTTTGTAAGGGGTTGAAAGACCCCTACAGCATTGAACGTGTTAATTGGGTCAATCAAATTTTTTTATGTTATATTCTGTTGCCACCCAGAGGATGAAATTATGAAATACGTTTCCTCCATAATGAAGTTATGTATTTGCATGCAACACTTACAAACAAGAGGTTGGTACCTAGTACCTAATGGACAAATTACGATGTTTATTGAGCGACTAAGCTAAGTATTAAAATTAATAGGTATCTATGCTATCTAGGAGTTTGCTAAAGACGAAGTCTAAAATACTCCACTTAGTATTCAGAGCGAACATTCGTTCGTTCTTGGGCAGATTTCACATAAGTAGCAAAATCTTCGTTCGTCAGCTCACGAACAAGTGCATGCTCGCTCAGAACGCTAAGTAGAAACGCGTTTTAATATTGAAACGATTTGCTGGCTTACGACTGAATAAGATTTCATAGCAGATTACTCGTGTGACACGTGAATGGGTTTTTACATATTAATATAATTATTCCTACACCATTTAACCCTTGTCAGAACGACAAGATGCCGTCGCTAGGGTAAAAGCACCAATAGATGACTGCCACCCAGAAGTTGACTGATAGGTCTAAAAATGTAAATAATTAAATCAGGAATAATTTTACACGCCTGGGAGTATTTTTCTCACACGCGGCAGCACTATATCGAGTGTCGCATGCGAATTCCCAGACAATTAAGCCACGCACGAGGCAGTGAGTGGTCGTCGAGTTTGCGCTTCGCGCCAAAATTGCGTTTTATATGGGATCCTTATTAAGAAAAGCCCTAAAAAATTTAAGTTTTAATTACGTAAAAAATCGAATAAAGCTTTTATTTCCTTGATTCACTTCAGTATAGATTTTAGACTAATATCTCTATTGTGTATATTATAAAGAATAGTTTTTTTTATTTATTTTATGAGATATTTGCTGGTCAAGTTATGGTTCCAATATTGTATGTTCGGGCCAAAAGATGAACGACGGTCAACTTTTGGGCAAAGGCTCGAATTTTCAAATGCTTGTGTAAATTACAATAAAATAGCTAGATGTAATATTTATATATAAAATTACAATCAGTTTTGTAGTTGATTTTTAGACCAAAAGATGAACGACCCTTTTTTCATGTAACACGTTTTAAAGTAATTTACTTTTGTATGGAAACAGGATTGTTCAACTCAAGAATCGCTGTCCAAAACGTGAACTAGGAAAATTTACTGGTTCATCTTTTGGGTTGGATTCCTATAAATGAATTCGAATCAATTTAGTTCGTTCATTTCGTTGATGTGGTCTCCAAAACATGAACCAACTGATTTTATTGAACGGTTGAATTTGGGAAAAATTCAACTTTTGTTCTTAGAGATCAAATTGTTACACAATGTACACCGTGTTTATATTTCATTAAAAGAAGGTTCTTAAGGTTAAATACAATTAATTTATCTAAGAAATCAACGTTTTTGCTATGCTCTATTCATCTATTGGAGTTTTGGCGTTCATATATTGGTCTCGCTATATTGCAATTATGCTGGTTCATCTATTGGGATCAAATTGTTCAGAGATAGGGCACTTTGTTCAAGTATTGGTAAATTTGGGTTCTTTTTTAATATAATATTTTTTATAAAATTACTGAAGTTTTATACGAGGCACAAAAATAACTTATTCTAAACTCAATTAAATGCGGAATCATATAAAAAAATAAAAATTGATGAATATGAGTTACATCATACAGAAAAAAATATTTAAAGTTGGGAAAGTTGCTTAACTGTTCATCTATTGGTGATTTTACCCTATAGAAATACTCAGAAAAGCGTAGGTGTTACGCGTGTTTAAATCAATGATGCTTCATTATTTGTTTGATACACAATAAACACAGCCTTTATACCGTCTTGCAATTGCTAAACAGTGTTTTATTTACATTACGGTAAGGTTGAAAGCAGTTCAAGCTCCACAGATGAATCTTGAATGCATTTTGTTAAGATTCACACGACAGGTTACCTCTACGTGGGAGTTACGTGTTAAATAAGTTTAACTGAATGCAAGCGTCATAAGTTGATGCTTAACTTTCATAATACTTAGCGAGCCATGTTTAAATATGAGTAAAGTGGAGAAAAGTGTAAATATGCAGGCTACTGAATAGCGGTAATAAAATACTTTAATGGGTATTTTATAAGTGTCATTCATGTTAATTTAAGACTGTCATTGTTGGGATTGCAGGCAATAATGTAGAAAGTTAATGGTAAGGCATTACTTAAACCAAAAACAGTTAAGTCCATATTTGGGTCACAAGCGTTAAGTTCAAATAATTTGATTTGGTAGAACCTTTAACCTATACATATACATACGAGTATAACCCATTCAATTTTACGTTTTAGAGATGTAGTGCTGAAGAAAATAATTATGTATTATGATTCCATTTAGTGGAGACCACATAGTTCAGGGATTTATGCGTCGTTGGACTAAAAGTAAATATGGCGATATATAAAAATGTCCACTTGCTTAAATTCGGGCGTATACACGATGATTCTTAATCCGTGATCAGGAGTAGAAAAACATTAAAATTTAGCCAAAATTAAACTTATTCGGCGAGGTCTCAAGTTATTTCTTCACTGTTTAATTAATTACAAGTGAAAACGTAATTAAAACAAATTACCACTTAATACATGGTCATCCTACAGTATAAAGTTTAACTACGATACGTCAAGTGCCATCAGTATGGCGGGAAAAGGGAATTTGACGGATCTTATGTCAATAAAGACTTCTATCTACTCATTATCTTATCAGTGCAACACTGATAACAACGAACATAATTGATAGGAGATTATGTTAACGTGCATTACCTAAACTTGTTAAATCTTGAGGAATTAAAGCAATTTGTTTTCAAACAGTACAATTTAATAAGTAAATAAAAACAATAAAACTGCATACCTGACCAACTAAATCAAAAAACATTGTTATAAACATAATTTAACAAGTGTTCAAAATGTCCATCGTTGTTCTTGACATAGATCCGCTTGATTGGTCCTGTGATTTGATCGATTCACTCGAAATCTTCTTCAGCAAAGAATCTTAAGATTTGTTGATCCAGATCGTCAGGATGATGACGAGGTCGTCCGGGTGCTCGAGCATGTTGTGGCACTGTAAATTGTCCGAAGTCGCGAAGATTTTTGGTGCATGCAATTTATTAAATTGTGTCCGGGGATCGGAATGTTTGGATGAAGTCCGTGAAATAACTGTTGGGTTCGCCTTGTGCTATTCGTTTGTATTGACAAACGTACAGTATCGTAACGCTGTATGTTTGAGTACGGATGTGGTGGATGCATGATTTTTGGTGAATAATTATAATTTTCTCATTCAATATCCGTGACTATGACTTTGTTTATTATGCGTATGACAAGAGTAATTGACAATGTCATGGGCAAGGTTTACTCATAAATTGACAATTGCTAATAACTTTGTAAAGAGATTATAATACAACCTCATTCAATCCGATAGGGTAGTACAGTGACAAGGATTTTAGGATAAAATTTAATTTAAAATTAAAACATGATTAAAAAATACATCAATTTGTTTTCACGTAATTACTACTTTAACGTAATCCCCATCAATTACTGAGTTAGAAAAAATGGTTCCTGATCACGGATTAAGAATCATCGTGTATAATTTTGACGAAGTATAAAAATGTTCACCTGTATATTAGACCAAATATAAACATGTTGCGACACTAGACTAAAAGTAAATATGGCAATGTATAAAAATGTCCACTTGTATAAGTTCGGGCGTATATAATTTTGACGAAGTATAAAAATGTCCACCTGTATATGATTGTTGGTGGTGATGAATTTGATCCGTATATGTATTATTATAATCCTGGACCTATAGTAAAGAAAGTAGTCATTTTTATATTCAGACTTGATTAGACTTAGACATTTGTACACTTTGAAAGTAGTCATTTTTATATTTCGACTTGATAAGACATAAACATTTTTATAATTTGATAGTAGTCATTTTTTATATTCCGACTTGATAAGACTTAAGCATTCTAAAGTATTGGCTTTCTAACACTCGGACCAATTTTATTTTATATGTAGACATTTTTATACATCGCCATATTTACTTTTAGTCCAACGACGCATAAATCAGTTCAGGATCATTCAAGTTTCTCGGAGCACAATGTCGAATGACAAATAGGTATAGGTATTAGGTCAAACGAGCCAACAAGATGGTCTGTCAAGAAGTTCAGTGAGTCAGATAAGTCAGAAGCAGCAGTCAATATATTGGTCAATGTCGCAGGAGAGAAGCACGTCAAACTATATTAGCCCTGTATCATTCAAGATCAACTATTTCAATTTTTCAAACAAATTTGGATAGAACATAATTAAAACAACAAACTTAATTTCTCATTTTTATTTAATTATTATTAATTACTGAAAAAATGGAGGACAAAAAATATTCTATAGCATCATAAGTATTTTGAGAAATATAAAAAATTATACGTCATTAAGTATGAAGTACAATACTTTATACTTTTAGCTTAACGTTTTAAGCAATTTCGGCCACTACAGAAACGAATTTATATTTTTTTATGATTTTAAGAAATATGCATACTTTAAGCGTTTTTCAAGTTTTTCCGAAACATTAAACAAATCTCGAGTTTGAACTTGTAACGTCATCCCTCGGAGATTGCAGAAATGTTTTTGACCATTCATCGGTATGTATACCTACTACAAGCTACAATGCACCGAAACAAGTTTAAAAACTTCTAATAAAATTTATGAAGAGTTTTATGGTATGTTGCCTGTTAGGCAATACTATGATACAGAGGGTTAGCTTGTACAACTCTGGCAGCCTTTTGGGATTTTGAACCTTGTATTATGAATATAAGTTCTGAAATGTGTACCTACATTTAGACGTGAGTGTACCTTGAAGGAACTCGGCCTGTGAGTCCGGTGGACCGTCAGCTCGTGCCACCTCCTCATCATCAGGGAAGGAGGGTAGATCGATGTGTTGCTCGTTGTCGTCACGGGAGTGCAGCATGTCGAAAACCTCGGACCTGATGTAAATACGAAATATGAAATATATATTTTTTGTATTTAACCGTTCGGTAAGTTGCAGTCGGGTAATTCCTAACGTTAGAAATGCTCGGATAATTTCGGGAGTGGAATCTTGACATGATAGAAATAATGGTCATTTTTATGTGACTTTTAAAATTAAATTTCGACAGTAAATCAAACTTTGATCACAGTGGTAACTACGATTTTATTTCCATATCTGTGGTTTACGCAGTATTTCCCGGCTAGCCTTTGGGCCGTGTGGTGACGGCAGTAAGAATACATTTCTCACCACCGCAATGCTTTCCGCGGGTATCGTAAGAGTCGATTAAGGGATTGAAGTGGCACTGACCATTCTTTGATAGGAGATTGATGATGAGCAGCAGCGCCATCATTGGATAACTACATTACTGCAATCGTCAATCCGCTTGCCCAGCGTGGCGATTATGGGCATTAATTTACATCCTAATGCGTATAGACGTTAATAGGAGAGGCTTACGTCCAGCAGTGGACTGAGATAGGCCGATGATGTAAGTACCTATGTGTGTAATTGTGTACCTATGATGTAATGAGCCTTTTGTTTTTGTGAAACCTAAAGCAGAGCATTTTTTTCCCAGAATTCTTTACAGAATCATAAAATTTCTACTCGACCACACTAAGTATCTACTCCATCTGTCAGCGGATGAATGATTAAATAATTCAAAAAGATTAAATGCCAACACCGTTTCAGCTCCAGTTAACCCAGAACCGAACAATAGGTGTTCATTAATAATTAACGCTTATCTACAAGAAAAACAATCGGCACTTAGTTAACAAGAAGCTTCGAGTGCATTCATTACGTTTGGAAAGTGCCTAATCATTGTAATCAATTCAATTAAAACGTGCGTAAGACATGTGCCCGTTGCGAGGTGCCGTTATGTCAGCGACTGGGAAAGGAATCTTATGTTATGTATCTCGTGATGCAGTTGGTAACAATGTGCCCTGCGAACTGAGCTTTTAAACCCTTTATTGTAATGCCCGACTTAAACTTATTTATGCGACTCGTACAGGAAATGACGGAGTATTCTTTCGGATTTAATATTGATAATGTTTTCAGTGATAAAGAAAGAGAATGAAATATGTTATTTACGACAAACTTTCGTAAATTTCGAGGATTTGTCTCTGCCACTCCAACGAAGGCGACATAGAGTGACAAATAAAAATCACCGTTTGCGATTTAACGTCGGGGTGAATAGGAATGTAAACTAGTCTGTTAGCCCAGTACAAACAGTCCAGTTTAGAATAACACACTTGAAAAATCTGCTGTTCTAAACTGGACTGTTTGTCCTGGGCTAACAGACCAGTTTACTCTACATTCATATTTACCCCGTTTTACGGTAGTTCACAGTAAGGCCGCTGCTACAAAGAGTTTCCCGTAAAAGCTCCCACTAAGGAGAGCAAGGGTTAGTCTACTCATCTTTATCGATAACCAGCTGTTTGAGCAGTCTCGTAGCAGCTGGCCTATACAATACACTCGGAATCGGAAAAATTACCGAAATTTGCGGGTTTTGTAGTTCACGGTCGGGCCGCAGTTTTCCCAAGTGCAGATCCAGGTGGGGGGGGGGGGGGGGGGGGGGGCTTGACACTGTACTAAGGTATGCCTAGATGCTGTTTCAAGTATGGAATACTATCATATCATAGGGCAATCCTCTCAACGAGGTCCTGGATCCGCGCCTGTGTTTTCCCGTTCCATCGCAGAGAGGCTTCTACCATTCTGCTCTAGCCACACTGCAACATGACACGAGACATAGGTACCTTATGTGTCTACATAAGACCGTCTGGTCTACTCACTTGCTAACTCCATCCTTATCGTTGACCAGCAGCTTGAGCAGCGTAGCATTAGCTTCTAAAGTCTTGTATCTGCTGTTGTCTTCCTCTTCTTGGGGTAGGCTGGGGAGGGTACTGTCTTGGACGGCTGCGGCCAGGGTCAAAGGAGCTGTAACAATATGAGAGAATTCATAAAAAACTAGGTAATGAGCGTACATAAAACGTTCATGTTTAAGGATTAGGCAGTTTTAACACTCTGGGGGGTTACCATGACGTACTACTTAATGCGATTTAGTTTAGCTTCAAGGAAAGGTATCTACAGTGATATAGGTACGAGTCGTATAGCCTTGTCCCTTTCTCTAGACCTAAACTGAACCGCATTAGTACGTCATGGTAACCCCCCTGTTATGTGTGTATAGGTGCTCTTCTGTAGGCTTAGCAATGATGGTACAACAATTTGTCGCCACGAGATAGACTTCCCGCTCCTCGTCTTTTACTAAATAGGTATATCAATAAAAGGGGGACGGACAGTCTATGTCGTGGCAACATACTGTCGCTTTAAATATGTGCTAAGGCTAGCTAGGCTAGCATGTGATAACCTTATCCTAGGTTGGTCCAGTTTTTATCGTTTATCGCGCTAAAAACTGGACCAAACTAGGATACTGTAATTTTCGGAAAATTCTTGTGCCTCACGATTCTCATGAAGCCATATATGTACCTATATTCTATTCGAAACACTGTATGTGTATAAGTTATGTTTTATTTCACGCGGGTTACTTACGCTTTTAAGTAGAAATATGCTCGACAAGTTTGCCATGGCAATGGCTCTTGAAGAAGCTCCTCATATACGGAGCTCAACATGTCGAGTATTTTTCGACTTAAAAACCTGAGTAACCCGCGTGAAATATAATTTGATTATGAAAGAGTCTCATGAGAGTTTTGTGTTTAAAACTGTATAAGTTTCTGTATGTATACCAAACTAAAAATGTATCAGTCGCAGCAAGGGATCTTCCCTTTAAAAAAAACACAGGTATTATTTATTTACAAATGTTTTTGCAGACACTACTTTTTGTAGGTCAGCCGCGGATCCAGGAAAGGGCAATGGGGGCTTGCCCCCCCCCCCCTCACACTGGACTAAGGGTGCGGCTCCACTGAGGCGGAGAGGAGCGGAGATGTGCAAAATTGGCCAATGAGACCGCATGACAGTGTTTCTAAAATAAATTAAATTCTTTATTCAGATATCTAGGATCCAGTTACAAAAATTAACATAATCAATTAGAATTAACATAAGTAATTAAAATAAATAAAATATTTCCTTATTTACTTATATAACACTATAATATATGTACCTACCCAAATCATCGCTGCACGCCTCCGTTAGAGACTTCGCAGCAGTGGTTTAGGTATGTACAGTCTAGCCTACTAGATATTGTTTTTAGGACCCTGTTGCCGCTACCCTCTACTCTGCGCATCAGGGAGGCGCATTTTTTGCGCATTGTTGCATAAAAGCAGTCTACGTGTGCTCCCGCGAACATCCCTGATGCACTGCAGTATCGAGGCAGCCCCAACAGGACCCTAAAAGCATTATTGTATTGTACTCGGAGGGCATTATATGCAACTTTTGTATATCTAGCCCACAGGTTGCACGTATAGAAGCTAGTACAAAAAGCTTTAAAAAGTACGATCTTTACTTCTGTCGAGCAACGTGCGAACCTGCGAGCGATCATGTTTGCTCTTCGTGATAATGCCCTCCTTTCCCTTTCAATATCCTCGTTGTCTTTGAGGTCGGTCGTAATGATGTGCCCTAAATATTTAAATTGGTTTACCCTTTGTAGGGTGATACCATCTAATTTAATGGTAGGTATCATGTCTGGACTATTACGCCCGGCTTCAAAGACCATAATCTCGCTCTTTTTACAATTATATAGTAAACCGTGATCTTTAGCATATTTTTCACAGATTCCAACAAGTTTTCGTAACCCGCAAATTGATGCACTCAGCAGCACCATGTCGTCCGCATAACTGATATTATTTACGGCAACGCCATCTATATGGCATCCGACATGAGTGCTGCTGAGTGCCTCAATAAGTTCGTTGATATACAGGTTAAAGAGTGCGGGTGATGTCAGACCGCCCTGCCTCACCCCGCACTCCAGCCTGTATGGTCGTGACAGCGTTCCTGACCATCTAACATGGTTGACCTGGCCTGCATACCAGCATTTCAAGATGTTAATTATTGCTGGTGGGACATGTGCCTTACGTAACTTTTCCCATAGTAGATCGTAGGAGACCAGGTCAAACGCCCTAGAGAGGTCAAGGAAACATGCGAAAACATCAGTGTTTTGCCTTGTATAGTAATTAACGGTGTGCTTGAGGCTTAAGATGGCACTTTCTGTTGATAAACCAGGCCGGAAACCAAACTGATTATCGTGCAGATTTAAATATTTATTTAAATTCGCATCAAGCACACCGTCAAATACCTTTGCAATCACAGTTGCAAGCGATATTGGTCTGTAATTCCCTCTGTCCGATATATCACCCGTTTTATTTTTCAATATCGGAACTACTATGGTTCGAATCATATCGTTAGGTAAGTAAGAGTGACCAATACAAAGAGTGAATAACATCGCCAACAACCTAGATATATGAGGACCCGCGTGCTTTAGGTGCTCAATGCTGAGCCCGTCGTGGCCTGGGGATTTACCCTTTTTCATATTTTTAATAATATGGGCGACATCTGTCGCATAGATTTCAATACCCAGTGCCACCCCGGGCTCACCATCGGCCACCTCAGTCCGCGTGGGGCCTCTGGGCGAACGCACTGAAAAGTGATCAACGAACAAATTTGCTATTTCACTTGGCTCACTAACCCCCCCGATGCTCGCAGGAACGCCAGACCTCGGATTTAATTTATTTGTACTAGACCAAAAAGACTTAAAATCGTTGCGCAGATGGTGCGAGGCCAGAATGTCCATTCTTATCTGCTCCTTGTGATTTTGAACCCATTTTAATCTCGACTTAAATATCTTTCTAGCCTCACACATTTCATCATACAATTTGCCCATGCGTGGTGCACCATGAGACGACCAAGCCAAGAATTTA
Organism: Thaumatotibia leucotreta; assembly: GCA_025490895.1. Lineage (NCBI taxonomy): Eukaryota > Metazoa > Arthropoda > Insecta > Lepidoptera > Tortricidae > Thaumatotibia > Thaumatotibia leucotreta. Next base: position 47,412 of record JALPQI010008244.1, read on the forward strand.
AGCCTGGCCTCCCTGTGTGCCGCAGCTACATGCTTGTTCCATCCTATCACAATATTTTTCTTTTTATTGGAACAGCTGGAACGCCCGGACTCGGCAGCGGCACACAGCACCGATATAACAGCATGATACAGTTTATCTATTTCATTTCGATGGCTTATTTCGTTACACTGTCTGTCACAGCAGTAGTGAAGCGATTCCGGGACGTCAATAAGTTTCAGATTAGCATGACAATACTCATAATACACATTTATTTGGTTGGAGTCCCTGGAGCCCCAAATAACGTTATTATTATTACCTACTGCTACCGATTCATTCACCTTAGGCTGTACACTATTCAACGTGCATTCAATAACCATAGGAAAATGATCCGACCAGGAGATGTTATATTCTACATATACTTTTACAACCGAACACATGGCCGCCTCCGTTACAACACAGTGATCTAGCCACCGCTTGCACCCATGTACTTCGCTTATATAAGTATATGTATCAGACTGTAGCCCCAATAGCTTAGAGTCTATACAACACCATTTCTGTTCTTGACAGAACCTTTCCAGCTCGACATAGAAAGGTTGACATGGATGGGCATTATAATCACCCATTATATAAACACTCTCAGTACTACAATTGTCAATAATAGCACTCACCGCGCTTAAAGTGTCAGTAAAATCCGCTAAATGCACACTCGAGTCAGTTGGCAGATAAACACTCATAACTAAAATAGATGTATCGCGTAACGCTATTTTAATTGCACAAATACGTGGATTATTACACTGCACTACGGACACTTTGCTGAACGAAGCCCGATTCCATAAAAGCGCGACGCCCCCGTGCGGTCTGCCGCGCAACATTCCTGCCGCCGTGTCAACCGCAGAGGTTCCCGTGGCGCAGAAGTCGTCGTGAATACCATTTAAATAAGGAATCTCCTCCTGCAATAGCCACGTCTCTTGAAGAGCAATAATATCCGAGCTGGAACACAGATCTCGAATACTCTCAACGGCACGTTTAATATTTTTACAGTTATATGTAACAAACCGATGTAGGTATTTATCCATATTTTTACTTATTGATTATGTTTGTAAGCGCCGTCTATAGAACTGTTTTCGTTCTATCAACGTATCGGCGTTTGAAATGAACAAAGCGCCGAAAAATAATACCTGCTGGCCATATATTATCGTTCAAAAACATATCGACCTTATTGAACGGAACAAAAAATTTATACGCCTTATGGTTACTGGATCGCGTACTTGCTATTTCTTCGAGTATAACTTTGACATTTACTATCTCTTGAATGTGGCTTATTATATCCGATTCCATCGCGTCCTTATGTACATTCGTTATAAATATAGGCACCGTTCTATCGGCCGCCTTAAAACTTCCAGTAGACTGAACTGCGGTGCCTACTTTACCAGTAAGTTGCTTGCTACGGGTCTTAGATGGTCGCTTTTGCACTAATGTCCAATTTCCTGGGTCGTTACACTCCTCCTGGCCCTTAATAATTGAGTCCGAGTTATGCAAAAGAACCTTAGAATAAAGTTGTTTGTTTACATTCGTAACAGGCCCCAGCTGATAGCCCGGATCGGTAACTCGATCGGGTGACGTCATGTAGCCTTTGTTTCCGCTCACCTGCGCTGCATTCTCCACAGACTGCGCGGTCATCGTTAAACTACTATGCCTACCCTCAGAGCAATTTAAAACTTGAATATTTTTGTTTTTTGTCGACTTAGGTGTACAATTCGTTTTTGTTTCATCATCACTTCGAACGGTATCACTAAGCATGGAGAGCCCCATCGGTCCACTGTCCTTGTAGGCTCCGCGCTTAATATTGACGTTACACACTGATGAGGGCAGTGATGCGTATTTAAGTTCCGTAAACTCATTCTTCACATCTTGAAGCTGCTGCGTAGTTACATACGTGGACTTAATCTCCTTTATCTCCTCTTGCACTAAAACTAAGTCTTTCAGTAGCTTGGAAACATCCAGGTGGTCAAAAGTTATCGGAGGGAGTAGGTCCAGATTTCGAGCGACAAAAATAGGCAAAAGGTCGGGTTCCGTGTATTTAATTGCACTAATAATATCACTTAAATCCCGATTTTCTTTTCCTTCTCCTTTGCGTGTGACATTTCTCGATCCACTAGGCAACGATTCGAAAAGTAACGACTTTGACTTTGCAATTTGTTCACTAGAGTACACTGAACGACATATTTTTATAAGGCTCTCGATACCAGTAATAGATATTTTGTTCTGGATATACGCGAGTAATTCATCAATCACGATATTGCAATTTTTGCACTTCACTGTTGAACCCATTTTAACACCGCTATTACCGAGCGTAGTTACCCGAGCGCGTGCGGCGTGCGAATTTTGAATTTGAAGAATGTAATTGGTCAATTTTGCACATCTCCGCTCCTCTCCGCCTCAGTGGAGCCGCACCCTTATATATGCCTAAGTGCTGTTCTAAGTATAAAATACTATCATAGGTATCATAGGGCAGTGCCTCCCCTCAACGAAGTCGGATCCGCGCCTGTTGTCGGTACTCGTAGGTATTACAGTGAGGGATGAGATATGTAGTCACTTTACTACCCATTGTAAGTATTTACACTCTGGTAAAGTACAAGTTTTATAGCCGTCTCTGGGAAGTAGTTATATACAATTTAGTACTCAGGGAAGTTATTTGTAATGCCTTCTTAGATACTTACATAGTTCATGCGGAACTTGTATAAAATGTATACTTCCTGCATTATGCATTTACAAAATAACCTGTTTTCTCGTAGTCATGTCTGAAGGCCAACTAGTAATTAATTGTAAAACACTCAAAAAGTTTATACATTTGGATCGCGTCTTAGATATTGATAAAATTTGGTAGGATGGTAGAGTCAATAATGCTAACTAAGTAAGAGACACCACATTTCCCAAAATGTCCCGGGAAGTTTGCAATTTGCATGGACGTTTATTTTTTTATTACCAGGGTCGCGTTTTATAAAGTTACAATTTACAATTTCGCTGTTTGCCTCTCTTTCTAGCCAATATGTGCGTTCGATAGAGAGGCAAACAGCGAAATTGTAAATTGTAACTTTATAAAACGTGACCCAGATTCCTATACCTACATTTTTGGCAACAAAAGGAACGTTTCTTACAAACATTTTGGGAAGTGTGGTGCATCTTGCATCTTGCTTAGCATCATTGACTCTACTAGCCTACCTATTTTTATCAACGTCGCAGACGTGTTCCAAATGTACAATTTTTTGAGAAAAGCTCTTCCGCTTCCTCTTAAAGCTCATCAACAGTAGGTATTCAATTATTATATGGCTTCTTGTGCAGTTTATTTAAAGGTGTATATATATGTAGGTAAGTACCTACTCAAAAACAACAGTTAATATTTTTGCATTCAGACTCAAGGGCCGGAAGGCCACAACCTCCTTTTCATATAAGGTGTTGGTCTTGCGTTTTCTCTTCTCAAAAATATTGATCATTATTATCGACCCGTAAATAATTGGTGCGCGTATAAATTCCAATACAACTGACTATATGAACCTTATTGCAATCAGTATAAAGTGCACGAATGGATAGCTGTGTTGACATTGCGGAGGTATGCATAGCAACAACATGACTGTAAAAGTATAAGCATACAAAAGCCCAAGTATTCATTATCGTCAAAATATTTGGTACAAGTAAACAGTATATTTAAACATTGCATACTTGTCGCTATTCATCGATTTGCTTCGAAAAAATCTTAGGTGAATCTCGACTTTATTTCCTTGAGAATAGATTCAATATTTAACTAATTTGCTACAAACACTTTTGGTGGATACAGTCAGTTCCAAAAATATGTAAACGATTTTGATCCTTGTGCATTCTGAAATAAATATATATTTATTTATTTATTTTCATACACACAACTATCTTTACAGGTTGCCCTAATATGACAGAGTGGTTTTTTAATCATTACTTATATTTAGTGTTAGTACAGTCGAAGACAAAATAAGGGGTATACAAAAACGTTCAAAAATATGTCCCAGTGCACTCTAATTCTGTGTAATAAGAACGTCGTAACATATTTATGAACGGATTCTTTCGATACTTATTTTTGCACTTGACTGTACGTACACTAACACAGTACGTATACCTACTACGTATACGTACGTGACCACTAGCGAGAGTGCAACGACTAAGAAGATACTACGTATAGCGTGGCTTTTGTGAATTCGCTCAAAGAACAGTCCAAGTTCGACTCGATTTTTGGGAGTAACTAATTATACTTGCATAGGTAACTTAAAAACTTACATCTAGTCCCTTTTGGATCTAATCTAAGTCGTCCCTTGTTGATAGTCACACCCATTTCACTTAGGCCTTTCTAAAAATGTTTACCTACTTAGTGCTACAAGTTATCGAAAAGCAAACAGATACCCCAATCAGTAGGTCAGGCTGTGAGCTTAACGGTGTTTAAATCCGGTTACTTTATTTAATGTAACCCATGGTTCACGTTTGACATGTGTGAATTGCTAATGTGACGCGTGAATCATCTGCTGACAGTGTAGTCTTACTACGGGTTTCCGTGGTTAGGGTTTAGTTTAGCTGGACGATCGTTTAAGTTTAAAATCTAGCCTGGAACTGCCGAAAATTACCCAGCACACCTGAATTTTGAGTAAATGCCCTTTTTGGCGACGTTTTGTTTTGTGCGTCGATAAACTTATCAAATACTTCTCGTTTGTGTCATGAACTGTACCTACTTATATTTTTCTACATGATGAATCGATTCTATCAGTGTTGAACCAATCGAATTGATTTATAATGCTAATCATATCATATAATTTTGATGAAAACAGTGTTTTTTTTCGAAAAAATTAGAGAACTACCTATTGTTAAAAAGTATCAAGAACTCTAGAACTATTGTGCATGCTATAGGAACTCCAATAAAAACGTGATTCTGCTGGTACCTAATTGATAGGTATGCTAACTTCACGCACCAGCGTTCGGACGGGTAAGAAAACTTCATTCAAACATTCATCTTACCAGAACCCCCGGCCTTATTGGTACGATATACTTAAATGCTATGATGCGCTGTCATGATTGTTGGATATCGATTTTTCTATACCAAACGACGGCGCGAACGTTTTCAAGATAAAGTATAAATGAGACAATTTAAAATGTGAAAACACATGGTAGAGGAGCCTGATGAATTATAGATATATTATTTATAGCCTGGGGGCAGATTCGACTTGTTGTATAGTCGCCATCAGATATATCGAGGCGGGCAGTATGTTCAAAAACATCTGAACAGGCCTCTATTGTCATGGTGTTAGGGTCCATGTTCAGACTCTACGAAATCAACGAATTTCGACGAATCACTTTTTGTATAATAAACGAATTTCGTAGAGTGGGGGATAGAATGAGCATTCGCTCGTTTGGTCTAAAATAGACATAGGTACCTAGCTGTCAGGATGCTCAGCCAAGTTGCCAATCGCTAACGCTTAGTAGCGTATCGTAGTTTTCCCTCTCTGTCACTCTTTCATGTTAGTCCGACAAAGAGAGTTAGCTGAATTTCGTTTACGATTGACGATTAAGTGTTAGCGATTGGCAACTTGTCTTTAAGCACCCAGATCAGAAGTCTGCGGTAGCGAGCGACTTCGAAAATCGTACATTTCGATCATTTGTCTACAATAAAGGCCAATGTCTGTTACCCTTAGTGGACTCTTACTGTGTCCAATAAAGGCTTCATCAGTGTGACAAAGACGGATGCTCGACATTTACGAATTTCGAAGTTCGCCGCGGTAGCCCCATAAAATACAAGGATTCTTCATTCGAAAGTAAAACTCGACTCATTTACAAGTAAGTGCTCGACTTGGCTCAGTTATCGCCAACTATTAACTGTAATTGGTTTAGTAGTGCCTCATCCGTAATGGTGGCCATTACTCTGTCTTCGTTTCCATCAATCACTTTACTGGCCGTTTTACAAGGTGTTCCATGTGTTTAAGTGTACAGACGAGGAATTTAATTTCCTACCCATTTCGTACCTTGTCACAGTGACAATCAATATGAAAGCTGCTAGGACTGTCATATTATAGCTACTATGACAAGGTACGAAATGGGTAGGAAATTAAATTCCTCGACCGTACAGTCAAGTGTAAAAATAAGTATCGAAAGAATCCGTTCATAAATATGATACGACGTTCTTATTACACAGAATTAGAGTGCACTGGGACATATTTTTAAACGTTTTTGTATACCCCTTATTTTGTCTTCGACTGTACATCAGCAGGCCTGGCCAAGATGCCATTCTGCAATCGCAAACGATAAGCGAAACTATTGTAACGGAATTATATTGTGTAGGTATAAAGTTTCAATTTTTGAGTGATAAGTTGAGTCGTCCGTACCTGGGTCGCGTTTTATAAAGTTACAAATTACAATTTCGCTGTTTGCCTCTCTAACGCACGCACTTATTGGCTAAAAAGAGAGGAAAACAGCGAAATTGTAAATTGTAGCTTTATAAAACGCGACCCTGGTGGTAGGACCTCGTGTAGGGTCCGCCCGGATAGCTGAGTCAAAATTCTTTACGTTGTCTTATTTTCTGTCCCTAAAAAACGTGACACAGTTGTGATTTTTGTATGAGACCTGATGTTTTTTTTTTGATGTATGGATTAAAATCTAGCGTGAAAAAAAAACAAGTGCACCGGATTTTTTTCATATACTGAGTCGAGCGAGACAGCAACTAGAAGAGTGACAGAGTGGTATGAAACAAGACAACGAAAATAATTTTGACCCAGCTCCGTCTTACTCGTTAATCTGCCGCTAAATAGCAGTGTTTGCACTGCTGTGTTTCGGTTTGGGGGTAAGATAACCGGGGTAATTACTGGCATATAGAGGCAATCCATCTAAGTCCTCAGGGTAGGCAGCGCATAGATTTTTTGGTCACTATGCCCATGGACCTGGTTACCATCAGGCGGGTTGAGAGCTCAGTCTACCTTCGTCACATAAAAAAACCTATACCACGAACCCTGTAAAATGTTCGAAATGACGGGATGTTATACGCGATATACTCGTAATCCGTTTGAGGGCAAGAGCTTCCTTAGGGAATTGGGACGACGCCTGCACGAAAAAAGGGGCCTTGATCCCCGCTCCGGTTCGTTCCTGGAGCAAAGACTGTCCATCGCGATTTAGCGTGGAAACGCTGCGAGCGTGATGGGCTCCTTTGCGTCGGGAACCAATCGGGCGGTTTGTGTGGGTAGCCCCTTTCAAGGGTTTTTTTTAGGTTTAGTTCTATTTAAGTTAATATTACTTTTATTAATTTAGTTTTTAAGATTTAGTTTGTAGTTAATATTATTCCTAAGTAGTTATTGTTTTTTAAATTGTAAGTTTTTTATTAATGTTAATGTATATGTATTAATAAAGTTTATTCAGGTATCCGTTACAATACTTTCATTTCAGAAATGCCCATAAGAACTCGACTAAAGCTTGTTCAGTTTTCTTACAAGTCATCGTGCAAGGTATTGCGGAAATACATTATTGCGATACTTTTTACGCCATCGGCTGCGGGAAAACGTACGGGACTTTATTGTTTAACAATACAGAGTTGCGATTGTAGTTATTACCACAGTTGATGTTCTCTTTGATTGCCGAGCACAGGCGACGCGTCGCCGACGCATCTGCGAACTTCGAAATCCGCAATTTTTGAGGACTTGTCTTGGTCACTATGATGATGATGTCCAGTCCACCTTGTTTTTTTTTTTTTTTTTCTTTATGCTATAGGTGGCAAACGAACAGACGAATCGCCTGATGGAAAGCGATTAACGTCGCCCATGGACACCCGCAACACCAGAGGCGTTGCAAATGCGTTGCCGGCCTTTAAGGTGGGAGTACGCTCTTTTCTTGAAGGTTTGAAGGTCGTATCTGTCCGGAAACACCGCTTGTGACAGTTCGTTCCAAAGTTTAGCTGTGCGAGGCAGGAAGTTACGAGAAAGGCGCACAGTTGAGGACCGCCAACCATCTAAATGGTGAGAATGAATACATTGTCGCGTAGGGCGGTGGCGGAAAGAAGCGGCAGGTATTAATCCGAACAACTCCTCGGAACACTCCCCGTAGTACATGCGATAGAAAATGCAGAGCGAGGCCACATCTCTACGCAGCGCCAGGGTACCTATCAAGCCGATCAGAAATGCGTTGGCAGTTGACAACTCGATGATGTGATGTGTTGATGTGTCTGTCAACGGCGATACCTGGTTAACTAACTCCGGAAATGAGAGTGAAGATGGCTGGCGAA
>JALPQI010008245.1:0-46446 GCA_025490895.1 Thaumatotibia leucotreta
TGTTTTACTCCCGTTGATTATTCAATTTGAAAAATAATTGTAAGAAGATCTTATATATTAGGAGCAAAGGGTACCTAATCAATAAAAAAAATTATACATTGTTAATTGATTTATTTATAATAAATTACAATACAACATGATTCAAAAATCCAATGTTACATTGGGTCATTTTTGACTTACTACCAGTTAATTATTACAATTGAGTTTGGTCGGTTGTAGATACATAATTACATATGTAACAATGTATTCAGGTTTAATACAAGCCTAGATTAAGTTGAAATAAGCTTGTTTTTCAGTATTATTGTATGCTAAAGTTGTTTTTCAATAAACAGTATTATTGTATATTATGTGTTTTAATCCATATATCATAATATAAAAGAACATTTTTATTCTTATCACACACGAATGTGACTGTAACTTTACCAGTTACCTATTTGTTTCACATGATTCACATTGGTGTCTTGCCACCAGGCGATAACAGACAGGTCTCAAATATTAATGTAGGTTTCGAATAACGGTGCAGAAGCTTAATAGCAGTGTTTTACCCTACAATAAAACACATATTAAGCGAAACACCTTATTCGAAACCTACACTTTATAATCCTGCCTGGCGGTAAAAATGCAATGTTCCACTCTCACAGTTACTTTTCACTAACTCACTACAAATCTTAGCACTTTCACTTCACTTCACCTTTGTGTAAGTTTTAGTGACGGTGGTGTATCTATCTATCTATTATATCACTGTTTTGGTGAAACATTGCAAAACGTGTAAATAAAACATTAAATTTGAGAACCAATGACGAGGGAGCGGGCATCCCTACCCTGGTGGCAAAAACGGGAAACTGATAGAGGGGGTAAAAAGAGTAGAGTATAGTCAAATCAGCAACCGTCACGTCATAGTAAACAAGATTGCCTCTCTCAAATATTAATGTAGGTTTCGAATAAGGTGTTTCGCTTAATATGTGTTTTATTGTAGGGTAAAACACTGCTATTTCTGCTTCTGCAGTAATAACGTTTAGTTATTTACCTATTACCTACTGTACAATGTAATTTAATTTTGTAGTAGGTAGGTATTCCATTCGCATTGTTATTAAAGACACTGTAACAAAAACAGTAAGTACCTACTAACGATGACATATAAATACATATTTTCGTTGTCGATGAAATGGATGAAGGCACTCATTTGTTGATTTAAATAAAATAAAAAAGCAATAGGTACCTATATTGAATATTTTCTACGGTTTCCGCGAGGATTTATCATGAAATAAAACTATGAACCGCCGTGTGGTGACGGCAGTAAGAATACATTTGTCACCACCCCCAACTCCTCCTGCGGGTGTCGTAAGAGATTGAAGTGTCACTTACCATTATTTAATAAAATATTGTTGATGGGCAGCAGCGTCATCATAGTGGACACATTACTGCGATCGCCAATCCGCTTGCCCAGCGTGGCGATTATGGGCATTTACCTCCTAATGCGTCTATACGCATAGTTAATAGGAGAGGCCTACGTCCAGCAGTGGACTATCATAGGCTGATGATGATGATGAAAACTATGAAAACGGATTAATTAATTTACGCGAGTTTATCCGTTTTCATAGTTTTATTTCATGAACAAATATATTGATTTAAACTTTCACGATGTGTAACGTCATGTCCGAAACGTCAGGATATACCTAATTAAACGTAAGTTTACGCGATCAAGACTAGTTTTTCTTTAAAATATGAAAATAAAAAACACTTGTTTAAATTATTTCCCGTTTTGAAGAATACCTAATCGTAAAAATCTATTTTCGGATATGATTGAACGTACTAGCGGGCACCGTAAACAGTAATATGATTGTCTGAACCAAAATTAGGCGGTTGAAACGCTCAGAATATTCACCGTCTAATCGCGGTTTGATAATACTATGTTACTACTACAGGTAGGTTGTAAAGTTTAGAAACACTATTAACTACCTACTGTACGCTACGGTATTGAGACACGTTTGTTTTCTACAGCCTTAAGAGAAACGTCACGGTTCATCGCAACCATGGTCTCGGCAGGGTCAGGTGTCTAAATGGCGTCAAGCCAATTACACAGGCTAATGAGAAAAAGTTCATGAGATTGATGCCGCGCTTCGAATAGGGGTAATAGACCTACTATAGTCCAGTCAGTATTTCTTATTTAGTTTGACAGACACATGGTCGTCGTGAGTGTCGTGACACACCATTTATGGAACATTCCAAATTAAGGATTTCCAGGAAGTCCAACATTTTGATACTATTTTGTGAGGTAGCCCCCGCGTCGAGCTTTCTGTTCGTATATAAAAATGGCGTGTGGTGACGGCAGTAAGAATACATTTGTCACCACCCCAACTCCTCCTGCGGGTGTCGTAAGAGTCGACTAAGGGATTGAAGTGTCACTGAACATTCTACAAGATTGATGATGGGCAGCAGCGTCATCATAGTGGACACATTACTGCGATCGCCAATCCGCTTGCCCAGCGTGGCGATTATGGGCATTTACCTCCTAATGCGTCTATACGCATAGTTAATAGGAGAGGCCTACGTCCAGCAGTGGACTAACATAGGCTGATGATAATGATAAAAATGTAGGAAATTAAGTTTAGGTAACGTGAACTTTCTCTAGGTACAGGGCTGTGGCTGTGACACTCATCCACTCCACCCATTTACATCTCACCCATTACCCTAGTTAATTAGTTTGTCAGACAAGAGCGACAAATTAAGAAATAGTAAATTAAGAATAAGTCAAAGGGTGGATTTGATCCTTGTTCGGCGAACACACATTCTAAAATGTATTTGTGTACCTATTCTTAAGTACAGTCGCCATTCAATGAATGAATATACATATGAATAGAGTTATGTATGAACAGTGACCACCTTTAAAAATATACGAAAAAATAATATGTCAAACCACAAAGTTACATAGACAAATAACAATTATCTTTAAAAAAAAGGGTCTCATATAATATACTCGTAACTAATAATAATTAATAAACTTGCCAATTTCCAATTGGCTTCCGCGCTAACGACGAAACCCGATAAAGTCCAAACCGAGTTGAACACACCGAGGACTAGTCATGACATGGTTCACTGGTTCTATGAGCGTTGATAAGGTCAAGATACCGAAGTACCTACCCGCTCCGACTATTAGCAGTAGATTAATCAACAGGTTCAATGAATTTTGAATTACCAAGTATCGAAAACAATACTTCGTCTACGCAAATCCATCTGCAATATCCACAAAGTCCAATCTCTTTATATAATATTAGCGACCCGTCCCTGTTCCGCACGGGTACAATACAGAAACTAAAACATTCCTTTTGAATCACTCTGAAAAAACCGCATCAAAATCGTTGTATAGTTTTAGATATGCGAAAGAATTGCGGCTTATATGCATGCGTAACCAGCCGCGGATTTTTTTATTTATTTTTTTTTATTTAAATCAACTGCCCCTGTTATTCCAATAATTATTATGCTTTGATAGAGCAGGCAGGCCCTCAGAATATAGTACTTATATATTGCATGACGATACGAATCGATTCTTATGGGCACAATTTCGAAGCGAATAAGATAGAATTATTTATACCGAAATAATTATATTAAAGATTAATATAATTATTTCGGTCTATATACAGTAGAAGGAAGAAAAACCCATTTTTTTAAATATTATGCAAGTTTTTTGCCTAGTTACGAGTACATGGCAAAATTAAACTTCGCTCCACTGACTCTTGACTCTGACTCACATCCTGAAGGAGTTCGTTAGCACGATATTTTATTTTAGTACTTAGGTACTAAGGCAATTGTTTTGTAGTTCTTATAAGGTCAATAAACTTATCCTGCTGACCTGGCTGACCGGACACCGGGCAAGGTATAGCTCACGGTAACCAACCAAACACTGTACAGCCTACATTGTATGTACAGTAAATATACTCCGACTCATAATGGCAAAAAAGGAACCATGATACCTATGTCTGAAGAATTTATCAGAAAGTCCTAAAATAATGTAACTTTAACAAAAATGTGCATATTTTTGAACTATTAGTCTAAAAATGTAAGCCATTTTCGAGATACCTAATGTGGGGAACCTCGCCAATGCTTGATGCGGCATATCTACGCTTCCGGATGTTTTAATCATGTCCATTACGGCTATATATCAGGCTCCCGAACCCAACTATCAATGCGACCATTCCTGATCTATTGTGAACAGTTCCGACTGATAAATTATGTATGACTATAGTTTCTAGCAATTTAAGGTTATGAATATACATATATGAGTATGATGATAGATGGACGAACTATGGAACACTTTACTGAGCTAAGCATGGCACAAAATGCTCTTGTCCGGTATTTATTATTGTCTTACTTTGGCCGTGTCGTGCCTGTACTTAATTTGTATGTTGAACCTATCTTCTAAATCTAACTTTCTTTTTACTTAAATAAGTACATGATCATGACGTTGATGACTGACAAATGGTACGAATAAACTATAACTTCCAACTCTTCCAAGATAGCAATCTCACACCTAAATGAATGTAGGTATACGCTACGATATAAAATGTTAAATATTATCATATAGATACCCCATATCGTCGGCTGACAAGCAAAACTCACTATAAAAACTGTCACTACTCTTAGCAACCTCTTATGTCAGTATTAAATCAGAACTGAGATAGGAGCTTTATTTCAAGTAGGTATTTGTTACTTAGTGAGTTTTGCTTGTCAGCCGACGATATACACATTGAGCACTAATCAATTCAATCTAGATCAGGTGACAATGCTTCTTATTCATTTAATAGCGTTTTTCTTTAGTACACGTTTATGGACTTTATAAACTTTTATATGGCCATCTTTATTATATTTTTTGATAAGTACCTACTGCATAATCCTTTCCATTCCATTTCCAGTATTTCCACGGATACGCCGGATTTACATTAATGGCTCATCAGTTTCAGTGTGATGAAACTGAAACTGATCGTGACAGCAATCATAGCAGAGGCTTTTCTGAGAATATTGTTAAGATGGAAAACGGTGATTGATAATATATTATTTATTACCTACGTTCTTAGATGAAAATGGATAGGTATTCACTAGCTCTGTTTGTGGTACCTGGTAGCTGTAGAACGTAGTTCGCTAAATATACATTTATGTTTAGCGACCCTTCCGCAATATATTCCGTAGTAAAACATTTCAATTTCAAATATTAAATGGAATTGACTCGTCAAATGTTTACCCCAGTTTTTGTAACCTCTAGAATTTTACAAGTAAAATCCTAATCAGGGAAACATTAACTGTTTCACTTACCCGAATTAACTTTACTAAAGTGGTGGTGCTGTGGTAAACGGTTCTTAACTTAACTTATATCGATAGATCATTCAATTTTTATTGCCAGCCTCTCTTGATCGCAACTTTGATATCGCCGCTAATTGAATACAAATTGCTTGCGATCATTTTTATGGTTTTGTTTTTATAAACCATAGACTATTAGGGATATTTTTGTTTCAATATTCTACCTTGTATTAACGGGTAGTTTGAGGTCATAAGTCATATGTTATGATTATGACTCATAATCTCATAATAATTAATGTAAAGTCTACAGTCATTTTAATCCTAAATGCAGGTAGATTAACAAAACTTAACAGGAGGATGGTAACCCTGGGTCACAGTCCCGGGCTTTGTGCAAGTATTTTTTTTATTTTTGTAGGTACTCTGAATTTGATCCAGACATATTTTTTCACGAGACAGGAGGTCATGTGTCTAATTGGACTGTCTTCAGGGCAAAGCTAGGAAACTTCACAAATTGCCATCTATAATTATCGTTAGAGGGGAGATTTTGCGATACCTTTGAATTATACTTCCTACAGAAGTCACGATTTGCGGCGCGAACTCATCACATAAACCTATGACTCAGTTTCCCGTTTAGGCAGGTAGGTGTGGGGTCAATCAGAGTGGATTAATAAAGTAGTTATGCATCTGAACTAATATATAGACATCAAATAATTGTGTTGAGACTTCAGATAATGCTGTAACTCAGATATTTTTCACGAAATATTAAAATTCAAAGATGCTATAAAGAATGAAGAAACGAGAGAAAATAAAAACCCGCTCAAAACCGGAACCTATAAAAAATCTATTAATATTCAAAGTCATAACAACCATAGATAACAGTGTCAACTTACCCAATAATACGCCGAACGGTACTCCACAGAAATACAGAAACTTCACTAAAACCCACTTTACACACCGACCGGCCAAATTACTAAGCACTCAAACAAGCCCAGAGTTTCTTTAAAAACTTTGAAAATAACCTTTCAGTTAATAAATTCGTTAGTTTCGATTTTTAAAGATTGTTATTCTTTCATCATGCTGCCGTTTGCTGCGTCCGAGTTTGACTGAGCAGTCAGTGACACTGCGCATGGCGCCTTCCCTCTCTATCTGCGGTGTTGTGTGCAGGAGCGAGGGAGACGCCCAAACCTTGGAATGCACGAGTATAAGCTAGTTGGGTATGTGTGGGCGTCCCATGGTTGTGTGATGTACGGAAAGGAGACAGAAAGCCTTTGGGTCTGATGGCAACGGTGCGTTGGAAATGCGAGGAAAATGTGGCGTTAAGGGGAAGACTATGTTATTCTACGTAATCATGTTAAGAGTGATCGTAGTTCGGTATTGGATAAATATATTATTCAAATAGTCACCGAAACAATTATTTTGGTCCTGAGATCATATTATTAATGAACTTGAGAAGCAAAATGTTTGAAGAAAAAAAAGATGCACATTTTCATAAAAACTTATAAGACAAAAGTAAAAAACTAGGTAGCAAAACTTTTATGTATAACCGTGGCTGTTCCTGTATCTTATAGTCACTATATCTGCCCCACATATTTGTTAAAGAACAATTTAACTAAAAGGGCTTTTAATATTTTACTACTGAATTACAAACACTGAATAAATAAATAAATATCTTGGGACATCTTACACAAATCGTTTTAGTCCAACGGTAAGCTCAATTAAGGCTTGTGATGTGGGTACCAAGCGACGATATATATAATACATAGATACATCATCATCATCATCATCATCATCATCATCAGCCTATGATAGTCCACTGCTGGACGTAGGCCTCTCCTATTAACTACGCGTATAGACGCATTAGGAGGTAAATGCCCATAATCGCCACGCTGGGCAAGCGGATTGGCGATCGCAGTAATGTGTCCACTGTGATAACGCTGCTGCCCATCATCAATCTTTGATCAAATAATGGTCAGTGATACTTCAATCCCTTAGTCGACTCTTACGACACCCGCAGGAGGAGTTGGGGTGGTGACAAATTGTATTCTTATTACATAGATACATATAGGTACTTAAATACATAGACAGCCACGACCAAGGAACAAATATTTGTAAATAAATACACAAATAATGCCCTCGCCGGGATTCGAACCCGGAACCTCCAGCTTCGTAAGCAGTTACTACCAACTAGGCTACGGAGGCTGACAGAAAACACTGAAGGATCACAGGATAGGACAGGTACTTAACTGCCGAAAAATTCAAAGACTAGTGTTCACTTCGCTTTAACTACCTTGCGTAGCACTATGTGAGAAAAGCATCTCACGCCCAACCACATACAGTCTAAAATCGCTTGTATAAACAATACTATAAAAATGAAGTACAGTTAGTAAACAGAAGTTAGTCACAGGTGTTACTGGCAACGTCGCTTAATGAAAAGTTAGCTTTGAAGTTAATCGCAGAACGTTAGTTTGCTGATTCTTAACTGGGGGACGGGTGTGTCGTTTTAAAATGTATTTGTGAATGTTTTTCGATTGTTTAAAGCTTTAATATAACATTAAAGTGATATAAAATGGCAGGGGGGAACTACATGTTGCAACTGTATAATGTGTTTCATTCAGGACAAGTAAGTTTGTTCACTTTTTAATAACTTGTTGCTTTTGTTTGTATGTGTTTGTGTCATTTCGTTACCAATGTGATACTCATTGCAAAATGTGTCTATGAATAAGTTATAATTTGTTTGTTGACATGTTGTGGAATGTTTTGTAGGATATCTGGTATGTATTTATGAATTTTATGATAATCGTAAAAAATATATTATTTTTTATTTATTTCTTGCCGACTGTATAAAAATTAAATAATTTATAGAAACGATGTTGCTTTTAGTAAAAACACTAAAAAATAAACAACACATACTTTTGACTTAAAATTGTGTTTCTTACAAGAAAGGGCTCGTTGATATCTTTTATATGGAGCACTGGGCTAGATTACGTTGTCCACGCAACGAAAATATTATGCTGTTATTTCTCAGGTTTTAAATTCATATATTTTATAAATATTTGGAACTACCCACGAATGTCATTAATACATTCCGATTGTTTATGATGAATAGCAATGCAGGTAGGGTCAGATAAAACAATTATGTTAACGATTTTGATGTTGAAAAGTACATAATAATATTAGCCTCGTAAGGGTCAAGCTATTTTTGTAATAAAAGAAACTAACCCAATGCAGAGGTGCGCAAACTTTTTTTGTAAACAGTACTTCGAACCGCGGTATACCTACCACCCACTTAGAGAACCTTTAAGACCTTTGTAAGGGAATTTATTTCTGTACCAACTAGTGCTCAACTTGTACGTTTATTCCTTTGATGCGTGTTGTTTTTGATTTTTTTTTTGTTAATCCTAATAAAGGGACTCGGCAGGACAGGCTCAACTAGTGTCAGGGCCACTGCGAATATTTTGTAAAATGTGCTTATCTGCAAATATATTACAAAAAAATTAGCATTGTCCTAGAGCCGTGGACTGGGCCACGGGTCGGCAACCTTTTAGCAGCCAAGGGCCACATATATTAGTTACCGAAAATGTCGCGGGCCGCACTTTGTTACTGACTGAGTATATATACGATTCTCATTATCGTTTCAGCCTAAAGACATTATTCAAAATAGACAAGGAGGCTCGCGGGCCGCAACAGACCCCTTCATGGGCCGGTTGCCGACCGCTGCGCCTAGCCTGATGGTGCGTTTAAACCGAAAGAGCATTCGCTGTTCTATCCCCCGTTCTACGAAATCAACCAATCACGTTTTGTGTACCGATCGAATTTCGTAGAGTGGGAGGTTAGAACTGCGAATGCTCTTTTAGTTTAACCGCACCTTAATAGACTAGCGCTCTAACGCCGCGGCCACGACATCGGTGTAAGGCGACCGGCTTAGCGGAAAACGTATGGTGTTCCCTCTCGTACCCATATCGGCATCCCGCTCCAACTCATGGATTCGCTCGCCGCTGGTTGCCTTAGACCAATGTCGTGGCCGAGCCGTAACGCTAATCTTCCGTCTGGGCCTTTTTTATAGCACACTTTTTACATAAAAGTATTTTCTTTTTAGGTAGAGCCAGGAAGCCTGTTCCAGCGTATCACAGGCGGCGTAAAGACCGGCATCATCCTCAAGGATGTCTCTTTCACCACCCACAGTGGGGAGGTCACCGCCATACTTGGCTCCAAAGGTAACTTATAAACTACGGCGGTAGCAAACATAACCGCCTGATGGAAATTACCTCGTAGTCTATGGCTTCCTGTTAATATGAATTGAGAAAACACGACTAAGATTTGATTTTTTTAAGCAAAATGTCATGTCACTTTGCTCCATTTACTAAAATAAACATCTTGTTATCTTTTTCATGAAGAACATCTCGTATCTCGTATGCCTTATTTGGGTGGATTTTTATTTTGTTGTAGTTTTTTTAATTTTCCAAAGTTGGATTTTTTTTCTACTCAGTATCAGGAGCTCTTTCGATCCTCATTAGCAGAAAAAAATGTCCCGATAATACCATACATTTTTTTTTGTCTTAGTTACCTACGGTATTACCACTGAGTTACGGTCGAAGAAAGTAGAAAAATAGTAACTCAATGGAATTTTTATTTTCTATCAGGATTGAAATAGCTCGTGATTCTGAGTACCTAGAAAAAATTAAAAAAAGTCCAAATTTGATAAATTAAAAAAAAAAACGACAACAAAATAAAAATCCGCCCATTTAAGATTGGTAATAAAATAAAATACCCATTTTTTATCATTAGGCAGCGGCAAACGCGCTCTCCTCGATGTTATTGCCCGACGGGTGGCTTCCAAAGGCCACATCCTTCTAGAAGGAGTGCCTCTAGAAGAAGAGCAGTTCAAGAGCTGCTGCGCACTGGTTCGCCATTCTACAAGATTGCTGCCTGGGCTTAGCGTGCAGCAAACACTCGCTTTGTCATTGACTAAGGTAAGAGCACAGCCTTCCTTGATGAGTGGCATTTGAAGAAGAGCGTTTAAAAGCTGCTCACTGGCCCGCCACTGTACGACTGTAGTTTGCTTCTCTCTCTCTCTCTCTCTCTCTCTATCCCTCATGACCAGAGATCGTATTTTTGTGCGACATCTCATACTAAATGTCATCAAAATGACGTAAGTCACTAAGAATGTCGTAAATCCATCCGATCTCTGCTCATGACTGAGGATCGTGATCATCATTGACTATTTGGAGTGTATGATTTACCTCCACCGGGTCCTGTCCGTTGCAACTTTTACAACTGAGCAAAACTTGTAGGAGGTAGAGTACCTCAGTTGATCAGTCCATCTCGTTGGGGATGAGCTCGATCCTCCACCGGATCAGAGTTTGGGTTTACCGTGTAGGAAACCCTTACTTTATCGCACTAAGGTAAGATCACAGCTTTTCGAAAAGACTGCCTTTTGAAAACAAGCAATTTGAAAGCTGCTCACATCTGTAAAGGTTATATTGTTGCACGCTGCACCTTAAGAGCGCATGTTTCCTTTGGTTAATATAAAGCCAGATCCTTCTTTCTAGGAGTATCTAAGAAAAAGATGAACAGCTACTATGTCACGGGTTTTATTTTTCTGCTCTACATATTTTTCCATTCTCTATCAGTCCACAGCTACAAGAAGCAGTCCACTCTTCTTTAGCTATATTCACTAGCGACATTACCTATACAAATTTATTTCAGGTTTCTGGATACCTCAAATCCTCAAAGGTCAAGCAGGTGATGGCAGACCTAGCGCTGTCTCAAGTGGCACACAAATGTGTTACTACACTGACGAAGAGCGAATACAGACGACTGGTTATAGGCGTGCAGCTCATTCGGGATCCGCGTAAGTGTTTTCCTTTTTCTATCATATTATAGCAGCAGAAGTGGGTTTGGCAGAACCCTGACCCTTTTACACAAACTTGCCTGATAAACTCGTAGTTTCACCTGTTTTAATTTTAACTCTTGCACGATTTATTTTCAGTCATTCTCCTGCTTGATGAGCCAACATGGGACCTGGATCCCTTGAACACATACCTCGTAATCTCCATTCTTTCCAACGCGGCCAAGAAATACTCCACTGCCATCATACTCACCATGGAGAAACCGAGATCTGGTAAGAATTCAACTCTGGATTCAAGAACCTGGGGCAAGCTACCTAAGAATTAGATCCAACGTTAGATTTGAAACAGTCTTTCACCCATTTTTGTATTTTTTGTTTCAGACGTGTTCCCTTTTCTGGATCGAGTGGTGTACCTATGTCTTGGAGACGTGGTGTACGCTGGACCGACGAGGAACCTGCTCGACTACTTCGGCAGTATCGGATTCCCTTGCCCGCAGCTTGAGAACCCATTAATGTACTACTGTAAGTTATCACGAAACACGAACCAATGTTTTCATTAACACGTAAACTTACTTATCTGAAGAAACTTACTTCCTAGGAGTATGAATGCATTTAAAAAACATGTCCGAAACATTATGCGTTGGAAGAAAAGATACCGTTTTCTGAATTAAGGTTTTGGAAGAAATCTAATTTTTATTCTTGTTTTTAGTGTGCCTATCAACAGTAGATCGTCGCTCTCGCGAAAGGTTCATAGAATCCAATCACCAAATCGCAGCCTTAGTGGAGAAGTTCAAACTGGAAGGTCAAGCCATCATGCAAGGAAATGTCAACGAGCATCGGATCATCAACCCCAATAAAATGCAATTGGGATATGGGAAGCCCAGCGGGAGTAGGGTTATTTGGATGTTGTATGTGTAGGTACATCTGGCTTTACCAGTTTTGAACAAAAAATTGGTGAAAAATAATCGACTTACTTTATCGATATCTAAATTGTTATCACAGGAGAATGCTGGCGTCGATATTCAACCTGAAGAAAAACGGGATGAAGCAATTGTTTATGCGGCTGTTCTCCCTGCCCTTATATTTTCTGATATTATGGGCTTTCTACTTTGAAGCAAAGGTAACACATGAACCATGTACATACATTGTACAATCGTACATACTAAAATCCGGTTAGAAGGACCATATATAGCTTCTAAATGAGTACATACATGTAGGTAAAAAACTTAAGTAAGTCATCTGTTGTATGTAGCGCCCCTCTAAAATGAAGTGCCTATGAAGTGCCCCTCTTTAAATCGTCAATCCATGTTTAAAATACGAACACAAATAAAACAAATTTCTATATGGATAGGTTACAACTACATACAACAGGAACTTCTTTTAACTTTTTCACCTAAAGTATTCGTAAATCAAATTTGTATTATTTATGTTGGTTTCTTTTCCAGGATTATCAAAGGGCATTTATAACAAAAAGCGGACTGATATTCAATGCCATGGTTGGAACATACTTCATCAGCATCATGAACACCATTTGTCTATGTAAGGTTTTAAATATCTCATCTATTAGCTGTCACAATGAACCGTGACTTAATCTGAATCTGCCACGACTAGTAAATTATCTACTATAACAATCGACACGAGTTTAATATTCACTGCGGCTATATTGTTTATTAGATTCCATTCATCACAGTGAAGTCTTCTAAGTCTCCTTTGAACGCACCATGTCGATACCGTAAAGTCGGGTTACATTAACCCTAGGGGGTAATATTGCCCACCCATAAAAAATCCATTTAGGCAAAACAATAATTGAGTTAAAACAAGACTATTTGGTTGACATGGTTTACTTAAAATGTTAGATTTAGATGCCCTCTTTATTTATTTAAGTCAATCAAAGCGATTTTGTTCGTGTGAGCGATGTTACCCCCTTACTGCTAATGTAAGCCGACTTTACCAGTACCAGACTTTATCATTTTGTTTAAGTATAAATGGTTAGCCGTGAATGTACCATATTGTTTCTTCTGTTTTCTGCTGTTCTGACAGACCCTGTTCGTCTGCCTCATACTTTCGCCGTTTATAACCACGATTTACGGGTTATTCCCACCTGTTACCACCAATTGGTGTCACCAGTAGTAACAACTGGGATTTTTTTCCCACCTGTTACCACTGGGAACAACTGGGAATTAAAATTCCCAATTGTTATCACCAAACTAATTATTTTAGTAACTAACCAAATATTTTAGTGGTAACTAGTGGAAAAAAAAATCCCAGTAGTTACCACCAAGTACTCTGGTGGTAACAGGTGGGGAAAAAATTCCCAGTTATTACCACTGGTGTCAAGTTGGTGGTAACAGGTGGGAATAACCCCGATTTACAATTCCAGACGGCCCATACAGGACGCGGTACTATCAGGAGTCTCAGGAAGGCCTGTACAGCGGCGCCAGTTTGCTGCTGTCCTGCAATCTGGTCTCCTTACCATTCTCCCTCATCAGCACTTTCGCATCCACTGCTATAATTTATCCGTGAGTTGTTTTTTAGTATTGATATATATGGTGGAGATGCTGGGATAGTAAGATCACACCTCGAACAGAGGCGATAAAAATGTGTGAAACTAACTCGTTGGCACTCGAGTCGCATAGTCGTGTAGGTGAGAGTTGGATAAGATGCCAGGGTAACTGCGGGCAACGGAGCGGGGGGGCGCACCTACGTTGGCAGGCAGGGTGCTTCTATACTGTACATTAGTACTAGGTATATTATACTGTGTTACGATCAAGTATCGGAACACTATAAATCCGTACCCAAAGTCCGTCGTGTCCGTATCCGTGTAGGTATTTGTTTCCGCTACCCAAAGGCGATAGCGATAAGACCGCCTGTTGTGTACCTCTATGTATACTCGTAATCGTTTGTTTTAGTTGTTTTCTTTTTTGTTAAGGTGTGCAATAAAGATTATTCTATCTATCTATCCGTAGTATAATTGCATCCATAGTTTGATATTGATAATTAATAGATTTTGAAATTGCTTGTGATCGCTGAAGCTGTAGATAAAATAAAAAAATATCTTATTATAAAAAAAGTCACCTCCTACCTCCACCCACCGGAAGGTTTAGTGAGATATTTTCCTAAGAAAATATATATTTTTGTGCATATCTACTGTCTTATTCTTCAAGTTAAAATCCACGTTGCCATGATGACGAGTAGAGACCTTATTTATTTAACATTCATGAGTCAATTTGGCTTGAAATATCAAATATTTTGTTTCTTCTCCAGCATCTTAGCAGATCTGACAGAAGGGCTGGACTACCTGTACTTCTCACTAGTACTGTGGTCATGCTACGTGTATGCAGAACAACAGGCCATGGCGGTGATGATGTTTGTGCGGAACGGTCTCATCTCCGGCATCGTCAACATTTACATCACCTGCGTCTACATTATGCTGGCTAGCGGGGTGCTCAGGTAAATAAATCAGCCAATCTTAACAGTAGACATGATGATGTACGGATAGGGTTTGCAATTCGAATATTCGAGTATTCGAATATTCGAATTATTCGCATTAAATACTATTCGAATTTGACAACAGTCATTATTCGAATAAAACGAATATTTCGAATAGTGGAAAACTGTTTGAAAATAATTAAATTTTGCGGAGAATTACAATAAAATCCCAAGATTAACATTATCATCTATGTAAAATAGACTTCAATGATTAAATAAAGTTAAATTTAATGAGACCAATTGAAATATTCGTTATTTAGTGGATTCTCTTAAAAATTGATAGCTTTAATTGTTTTCCAAAAATGTTCAAATGCATTTTCTGCAAGCAAAGTTCTGACAGATCTCCTAAAAACTTAACAAACAAACACCGGGTGCAGAGAGTTTAGGATTGAAGTAAAGAGTATATATACAGGGTGGAAAGGGACGACGTTCCTTCCCGCTACCGACCGAGTCTACCAACCATTACGATGAACTTTCAGTATGGGACCAACATCGAAAGCGTACATGGAAAATTGACTTTTCCATACTATTGAACTCTAACTAATCACTCATTTTGTATGAGGGGTTAATTTTTTTTTAATATTTCGATGTTGGTCCCATACTGAAAGTTCATCGTAATGGTTGGTAGACTCGGTCGGTAGCGGGATGGAACGTCGTCCCTTTCCACCCTGTATAATATATGTTATAAATAAATAATATGAAGCCATAATATCTACGGAATGTAATAAGTGGGATCAATTGGCGATTCTAAAATTATACGACCTATAGTATATTATTTGATTTATCGTAATGCCAAAGTCAATATTTTCAAAACTATATAAATATGTTTTACTATTACGCTATATGTATTAATTATTGACTATAACAATCTTATTCAACCTAAGTTTTAATTTAATTTTTATTTTAGACTAAAAACCCTCTTGCCTGGTTTTTAATGGCTAACTTTTCATGCGTCTTAGAACATTTTTTCATAACGAATTATTTTTGACCTTGGTTCTACTTCGATTCACAATTTTATACATACATACATGTCAGAAACTGGATGCATAAAGCAACAGACCGAGCTCTGTGGCGTACCTTGGGGGAGGCCTATGTCTAGCAGTGGACTGCAACGGGGTGATGATGATGATGATGATACATGTCAGATAAAAACATGTATATGGATAGTATGATAAAAAGCTATCAAGTATATCACATCAGAATCCATATGAAAAACAATTTTTAACTCCTTACACTGAATCTAGACTCTAGAGTTCCAGACCAGCTAGAATGCTATGGACCGTACTCTTAGGTACTCTTAGGTACCATAAAAATCAGTTTTTGTATATTGCACTTTAATTTTACGTCATATATTTTGCAATTAGACGCAATGGCAACATTAATTAGTAATTTTTTCAATAATATTCGTTTTATTCGAAAAATTCGAATATTCGAATACTGGAAATCGAAGTATTCGTATTATTCGAATACTAAAATTGGACGAATATTGCAAACCCTATGTACGGATACAGCCAATCTTCTTGATTTCTGCTGAACTTATTGAGATTGCTGCGTCATTGATCGCACGAGTCCCTTAGCTAATATACAATTTCCTGGCGAAGCAAAGAGGGTTTTTGATACTTTTTCTGCAGCTATGGGGAGGTGAGATGGCAGCACTGAGCGGGAGTTTTGACGAATTGTCAAAATAAATAAGCGCATTTTTCTGAAAACCATTACTTTAGGAATATTGTTTTCTAAAATAAATAAATAAAATAGTTCCAAGTCTATTCCCATAAAATTAAAAAAGTTATAGTAATTATTTTTAATACCAGTGACTTTGCGGGCCTGTTTTATAGCTCAGTCTTCAGTTCGACGACCGTGTATTAGTCGTAATCCATTACAAAATCAAAACTCTTCCAAATAAAATAGAATTTCAATATTTTAGGCCCAGGTGCCTATGAATAGTCATGAATCTGATAGCTGTGTGGACCTACTCTAGCGCCGCCTGGTGGCAGAAAAAATGTCGAAAACCCTCAATGGCCCGTCCACGCGCCATTTTGCTCGGCAAGATGGCGGCCTTTGATCAGCTGTTAAAAATAACCGCATATAATTACAACGTGATACATTAGATAGAACTACAAGACAACCATTTTCTTTGCAGATCCTACAAAGGCTTCGAAGACTGGCTCTTCTACCTAACCTACATCACTCACACGCGTTACGCCTCCATCTTCCTACACCGAAACGTGTTCAAACAGCCGCACTTCAACATACTCCCTTACAGCGACACGGAAAACTGCACTACCATCACCAACCTCATCCAAACGTCTTCCAGTCTGAACACGAATTCAAACGCTAACTGTCGATATGCCAGCGGCAAAGCTTTCCTCGCAGAGAGGTTTACCTCCAGGAGTTTTACCGATGATATTTACTTGGCGGGAGACATGAACATGGAATTTAACTTGGGAATCAGTTTCGCTTTCAGTGTTGGCATTATGCTGATGAATAAATTCTTATATTTGATGCCCCTGCCTAGCTATATTAAGGATAAGTTCAGAGAATGATTTTATTTATTTATGTATGCATTAATAATATGATAATTTTATCCGCCCAATAATATTGTTATGTGATTCATTAAACTGTATAAATTACTGGATTTTTTATACAACCCCTTCATTATCAATTATAGCTTTAGCAGCAAAAAAAATACCGGGAATAAAGAAAATTCTTATAGGTATAATACAATGTCTATTTCTATAACAATACTTAAATTATACCTTAGTGTAAGTTACATCTATAAATAAAAATAGCCATTTTTTGCAATCACACAAACCTAAATTATATCTACTGTCTATTGTTAATATCTTATAATATAAAAATCAGGTCAGTCAACTCGGTTCCCGACTGCATATGTGTCTGATCAGAAAAGTAGCATTTCCATCACACAAATTGCTATTTATCAATTTCAAACAACTACCTTCTGCCATATAAATTCAAGAAGGTAAATAAGTAAATATTATTTGAAAACGAATATAACTGTCGTAATACTCGTAATAGTCAGCTAAAAAGAATGAAAACTTGACTCACCTACATTATTATGACAGATTTTTTCAAATAAGTACTTCATTCATCACTCACACAAGCAAATCTTCAACTTTTTCACTTAACCTGGAAAAATGGATAACATTTAAAGAATAAATTAAAATTAATTATTGTTCGAGAAATATAAATTGAATGTTTATTTTTGCTATAATGTAGGTAGAAAGTTACCAAATTATATTTCTCGAACTATACAATGGACAGATTTATGTTAAGCACGGCCATCATATGGGCATATGGAAACATAGACATTGCTTAGTCAAATGGGACCTGGAAATAAGTTATGTTTTATCAAGCTGCTCTAATTCTTTGATAGACATAAAATTGCACTTGCAAATTGTACATACCAACCAACCATACATAGATTAGTTTAGTTAAGGTTCAGACTCTCTCTCTCTCACTTGTAACTTATAATACAAGTGGAAGTTTCTTATTGACACTATTAATTAGATAAGGTCTTCCGCTTTTTATTACAAGTTACAAGCTTTCGAGAAATAGGCCCCTGATATGAGCTTGTAAATCATCAGTACTGTACCAATATGGGATATTATGGAGACCAGTTGATAATTATTTTGTTGAGAATCATTTCATATTCAATGCTACTTTTCATTATTTCATTAAGATAATTTTCTTCATGTCATTAAAGCTAGCAAGTAATGTTACATTATTACACTCAATATTCGTTAACATTGTCCACATGGTTTTCAGGTAGTTTCAGTTTTTATTTCTCATCCAAGTGTAAACTCATCCATGCCTTTAGGATATGATGTGTAGATTACTGTTGTCTCAGTCTGTCCCTCATTGTCATTCTCCGTCTGCTCAGGTATTCCATCTGGAAAAAAATGTGTAGTAAATAATTGCCATTATAGCCAGTTTTACAACCACTGCCTTCATAGAAAATATAGCTTTCAATTATCAAAAATTTGTATGACAACTTAAATAAAATTTCTAGTCTGTTTTATTTACTGAAATAGAAATCAAAGTTTAAAATAAAGTAAATTAGTTTTAGGTATAAAATTTCTTACCTTCATACAAGACTATAGTTTTGTTAATTTTCTGAATTGTTACCTGTAAAAAAGAGAATATTTTGATTGAACTTTCAGTTGCAGTTCTTTTCAGGAGGTTCCATCCATTTTTGGAGGTTGTGAAAAATACTAAAAATTATAATGAAAATTAGGCATTTAGCATTTACTTTTTGATTAAAGGAAATCATTGCATTCCCAATTTGTGAACAATAGTTAATGGGCTGGCATGGTCACTAAGTGGATTATACTATAGACAACCCCTGTTTATGTCTTGACTTATTTTAAACACAAATATCACTTACTGGAGAAAGAACTATTTCTCTATATTTCTTCAAATAGAGTTTCAAAGGTTCCACATAGTTGTCAAAGCCCAGTGTGTTCATAGCAAATAGGACATCTTCTCCGTTGATGGTCTTTCTCTTCTCTACTTGGCACCGATCACTGGCCTCACTAGTCACAAATGATATAAACTCAGAGATGCATTCTTGAACACATTCTCGGGCATCTTTTGCAATCTGTAACAAAATTAATTTAAAATATTTTTTTATAATGAAATATTTACAATAAAACACTTATAAATTAGAACTGTTGTCATATTGTAAGTTAACCCACTGCATACAAGTTGAAAAAATGTTATACCACATTTCCATACATTTGGGGTCTGGTATACCCCACCCCACCTTTAAAGAAGGTTACTAATTTTTAATTTTAGTTTACCTTTCCATTTTCTGGGATGGCTCTTTTCATAATCTTCGCAATATTAGCTATGGGCAAAAACCTATCTTGCTCCCTGAGTGGCGCGTGTTTTCCCATGCAGGAGTCGGAATTATTCTCTTCTTGGTCTGAAACAATAACAATCAAGTGATTTGACTGCTGCCATTGATTATATCATTTTTACCACTTTATAATTAAAGTTATGATTTTTTATACATGTAACAGTTAAAGATTTTAAGAAATGTATTCAGGTCTAGTAAACTAGATAGCATTGATTCATAATTTAAAAATATCATTTCGTTGGAAAGGCTTTTTTTACTTCATAATATACTTAGTGTGAACTTACCAAGAACATCGTCTGAATTAACAACGTAAGTCTCTTCATCGACTAAGAAGCCACCGTCTAGTCTCACGAGCTCATTACCGAGTTCGTCGCTTTCCATCTTTAGATAAAATTATGATGAAGTGTTGCACTTCGAGGTTAGAAGCAAAACATCAACACTGTACAAAATTAAAGAATGTAAGTAAACAATAATTATTCCTGAGCCATTATAATATTCAAATTTTAATGTATCTTGTTATAACACACTTTAGACGTAACTGATTAAAGAATTTTATAGTAATTTACTCGAAAATTGTGACTCGACGCACAATCTAAACAATTTGATTGATCATTGACATTTGTTTGACACTGACAGATCGCTTTTGACAGTATCTAGATGTATTTTACTGAAGCGAATAAGAATGCGTCCAAAATAATAATTGTGTGTAGCGATTAGGATGTAAAATCTCAAAATATTTGTAATGTTCTAAAAGATTCATCAAATATTTCTTACTATTTTATTTAGGCATTATTTTGTAGTTAAATGTTAACTAATAATATTCGATTTAGGATTACAAGCACTAATAGAAAAATATGCCTTCAATGCCTTCATTAACCTGCTGCTGCCAATGCTGGAATTTCGTTTTGTTATTTTGTTAAAATAATTAATATTATTCAAAATATTATTATTTGATTAAATAAACAAGAACTAGGAACGTTTAATTTAGGTACGTGTAATTTGCACCTTGTAATTATGTTTATACGAAACAATGTTTTGAATGTTTGCAGACCCACAGATAATGACAATTTTTGAAATTGTGTCACTTCGTCGTAAGCTGAATTGTCACAGTTTTCTAGTTTTAGTTTAGTTTCATGTGATTTTGCAGCCTTTTCTAGTTGCGGCAACGTTGAAACTATAAAAGGTATAGTACAGATAAAGGAAAATCTTTTCCAAGTCCCAGTCCCAACTCCAAAAACTATCCAAACCAATCAAACCTCCAAAAAAACCAACCCAGTTTTTCCACATGAAACATTCAGTCAATGTACTTAATTTTTGCCTATTTAATGTATTGTACGCGCTGAGTGCAGTAGAATAATTATTGAGTTGTAATAGCTTACGAGAACATCAAATACGTCCAATGTTTTTAAGAAAATTATGGTACTGTTTGCATTTCAGGTCAACTACATTCATTATTGCAGTGGGATAGAATTTTTGTTTGATGAAACTTTAAATCCAATTCTGCACACACTGTAAGGGTCATAGATCAGAACCCTGAAACGGAGTATTGCTGAAGCTGTGCTAATTTAAATATGTGATATAAATAGGTTATAAGTGTTGGATCACTATAATTATCAACGTAAACTACATAATAAGCGAAAAATATTTTTTGCTGATAATACCCTGTTACAATGGGAGTTCCTAAGTTCTTCAGGTATACCAGTGAGAGGTATCCTTGCCTCAATGAGCTTGTCAAACAATATCAGGTAAGAGTCTTGTTTATTTTGTGTTTGATAAAAATGTGTAAGACCATTATCTAATTATTGTTGCCATTCCAACCCATCATACATTTATTGTTTACTTTGCATATTTCAATTTTATACCATCCAGAATTTGTCCCTGCACATTTGTTTAGCTATGAAAATAACAAATTAAATAGTTTTCCCTATTTACAGCTATTAGAATGTTGTATGT
Organism: Thaumatotibia leucotreta; assembly: GCA_025490895.1. Taxonomy (NCBI): domain Eukaryota; kingdom Metazoa; phylum Arthropoda; class Insecta; order Lepidoptera; family Tortricidae; genus Thaumatotibia; species Thaumatotibia leucotreta. Next base: position 21,462 of record JALPQI010008245.1, read on the forward strand.
TGCCAAGAAATGTACATGTGTACATAAAATACCAATTTGCAAATATTTGGCTTGTATTATTACTTTTACTTCCATGGCAATTGAAAACAACAGGTTCCTATTCTTGGCTCATTATTTTAGTTCAAGGTACAAGTAATAAATATAGAAAGATTTGTCAACCGTAATAATCATTAGTCTCTGATCACGAAGTTGAGTAACTATGTAACCTCTTATTTGCGGAAACATCAAACAGTATCTATAATCAATATTAATTTCTGACCACTATTTTATGAATGGAGATATTAATTTGATGGAGCAGATCTGCTTCAAAGCAATAGAATTGTTAGGGTGTATTCCGCCAGTGTACAGCATTGTGCTGCACTTTGTATGTCAGTTTAGATCAGCATAACCTTTAATCACTAATGTAAAATTAAACTGAATTTTAAAGCAGCATCATATGACAGAACATGTATAGACATAAAATTATTATTTAAATTGTGCACTTACTGCTTGGCACAAAATGATTGCTATCTTTATCAGCCTTTTTTGTCAGCCTCGGTAGCCTAGTTGGTAGTGATCCTGCCTATCAAGCTGGAGCTTCCGGGTTCGAATCCCGGCGAGGGCAATACACAAATATTTATTTATCACAAATATTTGTTCCTTGGTCATGGGTATTATATATATCGTCACTTGGTACCCACATCACAATCCTTGATTGAGCTTACTGTGGGACTAGGTTGCTTTGTGTAAGATGTCCCAAGATATTAATTTATTTATAGTAAAAAAATAATGGTTAGAATATTGTATATTATTTTCATCTGATAATTCAAGCGTTCTACTAAATAGTCTATTCTATGAACAATGTTCCCCATAAACGCTTTTGCATTTCTTCCTTCAATACTAATCAGTCCATAACATTCCAGATACCAGACTTTGACAACATGTACCTGGACATGAACGGGATCATTCATAACTGCTCCCATCCGGATGACTCCAATCCTCATTTCCGGATTACAGAAGAGAAGATCTTCCAAGATATCTTCCATTACCTAGGCATTCTGTTCCAAATCATTAAGCCTAAGAAGCTGTTTTTTATGGCTATTGATGGTGTTGCACCAAGAGCTAAGATGAATCAACAAAGAGGCAGGAGGTATGTGAAAACTTTTACATGAAACCCACTGACACTAACACCCGATACAATCAAACTACATACAATATAAGAAAATTTGAGGTATTAGCATTTCAGGTCAATTAGGGCTCGGCTCCACTGACGCGGAGCGGAGCTGTGGGAGCTCGGGCAATGAGACCGCATCACAGTGTTTCGAATTTTAAATTTAAAGAATGTAATTGGTAAATTTTGCACAGGTCCGCTCCGCTCCGCGACAGTGGAGCCGCGCTCTTAGATTAATTAAAATACTCTATGTTACTTACTATAATATTTAGGTAGTATTATTTCAAACCAACCTCAATGCAAATAATATATGTCCCTTGAAACATTCAATGAAAAAAATATACATATTATCAACTTTATGTCAATGTTTACTGATTTCTAAATTACATGCCATATGTAAATGTATATGTTTATTCAATCATTGTTTTTATTATTATTTTAGATTTAGGTCTGCCAGGGAAGCAGAAAAACTAGAAGAAGAAGCAAAGTCTAAGGGTAAATTACACAATACAATTGTTAGATTAATAATTTTACTATTTACTTTTATGGGCCTTTTCTCTGTTATAATTCTGATACAACATCTTAACAAATCTTTGAAAATTTTGTAGGTGAAGTGCTGCCCACGGAAAAGCGGTTTGACAGTAACTGCATCACCCCTGGAACAGTGTTCATGGCTCGTCTTCATGAGCAGCTTAAATACTTTGTAAAGCACAAGATTTCCACTGATCCGTTGTGGAGCAAAGTTAAGGTTATCTTGTCGGGTCATGAGGTAAGGAATCCTATCTGCTTATTTAAAAATAAATGATATTTTGTTGCGCTGAAATGGCTGAGCGTGTTTGTACCGAAAGGTGTATTATTATTGTAACTTTAGTTGGCTTGTTATGAATGTAGATAAACATATGTGTGAGTGAACAATTGCACATGGAAAGGTAACTTGTCACAACTCTTAAAATAGACCTTATGTGTTCTTCAATAAAGTCCATTTCAAACACCATGACAAGGTACCTTTCCATTTGCACTGACACATAAGTGACAATTTCACAAGTTTAATAAAGGCCCTTTATGCATATCACATTCCGTATTTAAATAATGATCTAAAAATTAAAACACAATATAATAGTAATAGTAATAGGAGGCTTTATTTCATGCAATTTTTACAAATTATATTTATGCTTATTATATTATGCTAAGTTCTTATTTCATTTTTGCATGTCCCAAGTGGAAAAGGCCTCCCCCAAATTTTCCCATTCCTTTCTGTTTCATGCTGTTCTCCACCAGTGTCTGTGGAACCTGCCCAGCTAGTCTCTCCATCTATAGTTTGGTCTACCTTGCCTTATTTTTTCTTCCATAGATGTCCATTCTGTGATGAGTGTGGTCCACCGGTTGTCTGTTATTCGGCATATATGACCAGCCCAGGCCCATTTGCTTTTTTTTACAGAGACTGCCACTTCTTTGAATCACAATATTAAACACAATATATCTGTCTGATAAATGTTAGCTGTCCTTTTTGATATGCTGAATTTTATCTGACGGTTCTTTATCTGCTCTCAAAATGGAAGTAGTTTTTCATAGTACACTCTTTTCAGACTCCAGGCGAGGGCGAGCATAAGATCATGGATTATATCAGATGGTCGCGCTCTCAGCCCGACTACGATCCGAATACTCGGCACTGCTTGTACGGGCTCGACGCCGATCTCATCATGTTGGGAATGTGCACCCACGAGCCGCACTTCGCGTTGCTTAGAGAAGAGGTCAGTTTTCAAACATGTTCAGACAATTTCTACACATTTCCAGCCAGAATACTGAAGATGTTATAGTTCGGAAACCTTATTGCAAAAATGTAATGTCTATCACTTAAAAATCGACGGCGACAACGTACAAGGTTCTGAATAAACTTTCAGCACTTTGCACATTATACACCGTGTTATTTTTTTATTCCGTTAAATTTAACAGGCTGCTTGGTACGTTACTTAGAGCTACCTGGTATATAGCTTTTAGACGAACTCGAAAAAATTTTTTTTTTTTTATTTTCATACATAATAAATGAAATGGTAAGTGTGAGGTGTGAGAGAACCTTAAGAATAACACAAAAGTTAATTTCAGGTGACTGACGGCACATGTCAAAATAAGTAGCATTAGGATGTAATAAAGGTTGCAATACACTTGTTCAGTAATTAAATTTATTTTCTTAATAACTCAATAACAGTAAGAGTTAAGATACTAGTTTCTTAGAGATATTGATTATTTTCGACCTAAATAAGCTTCCCTTTAATTTAACGGAAATCAATAAAAACACGGTGTATGGTTGTTGTCGTCGAAATATTCAGTCAGTAACCATAATTTAGTCTTCACTCGTAGTTATTTGATTGTCTAAATAATCTATTCTTCCATAGGTAAAATTCGGGAAAACTACCCAACGAGCGACTAGCCCAGAAGAAACCAATTTCTACCTCCTTCATCTATCGCTACTAAGAGAATATCTAGAGCAAGAGTTTATTGAAATAAAAGACAAGCTACCATTCCCCTACGATATAGAAAAAATAGTTGACGATTGGGTGCTCATGGGATTTCTTGTGGGGAACGATTTTATCCCCAACTTGCCTAATATGCATATTAATAATGATGCGTTGCCATTGCTGTATAAGACTTATATGACGGTCTTGCCTACTTTAGATGGTGAGTAATTGATATGATAGGAATCATGCACTGTGTTTTATCGCAGATAATCGTTTTACAGTAGGTATATTGATAAGATGTGTATGGTAAGAATAAAAGTGTTTAGGTATTGTAAGATTGTAACGTCAATGACTTTGTGTTGTAAGATTTGTAACTATATCTCCTAGCATTAGTAGGTATCTAACTACCCACATAAAAAAGAAATGGGAAATGTTTCTGCTGCTTAATTTACTTCCTACAGTCGATGAATTCTTTTTGCATTCATTTTGATGGTCCATCTATTGCAAACGTATGACTTTTAATTCTCTGTACCGTGGATATGATATGTAAAATTTCTAAATTCGGCAGGTTATATAAACGAGGCAGGCGACTTAAATCTAGGCAGATTTGAAGCGTTCCTACAAGAGCTTGCCAAGATTGACAAAGAAAAGTTCCAAGACACGTATGCCGATCTCAAATACTTCGAGGGCAAGACTGGCAGACGGCCTAATGCTAATGAAAGGAGAGAGGTATTTATTGCACACATATAGGTTGGGCAAAATTTATAGTAGTGGTTCATGTGAGACGATGGTCTTCAAAACCCGAACGCCACTTTCCCTCAACAAAACTGATTATAGTCGTCAACGACTGATGGCAGTTCTCACATGGAAAAAAAAAGGTTGGCCAGGATTTTTCTTATGCTAATATTGCCACCCCAAAAAATAGATATAATTTTTCCGGTTTGTACTGATAAACTGGTTTACCAGAATGAACATATTGATACGATAAATAGCGCCAATAACAAAGAAGACAGTGAGTGAAAAGCCGTTGAGCGGCGTGTCCATCGGGGCGTCAATTGTTCAAGAGATTTGGAAGGCGAGCACCTAAGCCACACCCAAGTGTTTGCATTTTTTTAACAGTTGTACACTGAGGGCATGTTTCACCATCCTCAAATAAAATATATCTGTCAGATAAATGTTACCAATCATTTACTTTTACATGCCTGCGGAAAACGATAGTGATGATTTGATCTGACGGACATCTTTATCCGGGGACGTCGTAAGAGTTAATCTATTTCACAAGTTTTGAAATCGCCCGTTAACAATCCTGACCAAGATTTTTTTGTTCCACAAGACTTTTCGAACATCGAGCTATGATTGCATTTATAAACGTTCAACCTGTACACAGATTAAGCAGTTATCTGCAATGTAATCAATTAACCTTTTAAACGCCTCTCTCGCGTCACAATATAGCCTACACGCCTGTAACTTGACTAACGAATATAAGTCTTATTCTGTTAGCAGAAATATTGCTTTGACAGTGACCGTCATAACCCCTTTAGCATGGTGGGCACGACAGCACACGACACCTTTAGCAGTTTTTAGCGTTCATATCATAAGTTTATATGCTCTGATCACTTAAGGCACTCTGTTATTGTAAATATTTTGAATACGAGGGTTTATTATAAAGAGGTTTGAAGCATGTTTCGAACATTCGTAACCATCTGAAGTGAAGTCATGATACATGATATGATAGCATTAGAATATTACGACTAATTAGACGCAGTGTATCTGCGTTGCACGCACACTGCTAGGTTCCGGCAGAATACCAGCGCCGCAACAGCAATGCTGTAGCAAATATATTATGCTGAGTCGGCGCCTTTTTGTTACGATGTCTTGGCAATAAATTAGTTAGCAATTAGTTAAATCGTTTGTAATTAGCAGAGATCGGACAAATGTGCGTCATTGTTCGCAATAATATGGACATGACTCCAAAGTTGATTGAATAATTATTCATTTAATAATTTTCAGAAAATTACTTTTTTGACACTGGGAACTATGAAAACCTTTGTGAATAGACCCCTCAAAGCTTCGAAATCAAATTTCAAGAAATTATTCATTTAATCAAATTTGGTGCCATGTCCATATTCTTGCGAACAATGACGCACATTTGTCCGATCCCTGGTAATTAGTTAAGTTCACATATTTTTATGGCATGTTTCAATAAAGTTTGCATCTATCTATCTATTACTTAATTCCTTCACTCATGGATGTATCAGGACCATGTTCGAAAGTTAAGGGTTTCCAGGAAATCCAACATTCTGATACTTATTTGTGAAGTAGCCTGTAAAAAATATAGAAATCTGTGACGACTCACCACACTATATGACGAATACCCGTTAGAAGCTGACTTTAATTCTCTATTACAGTACAAACCAAACAACGATGATACGTTCAACGTAAACGTGGACGATATTAAGGCGAACGAGCCCGACGACGCGCTGCAAGCGCTGATCAACCGCACCCAGGAAATGGTAAGCCGGCGAATTTCAACCTTAACGTCAAAGCCATAAAGTTGTTGTAGTGCGCAGAAAGATACTCTTAGATGCAAAACTGTCCCAATAGTCGCTTCTTTGTAGAGTGTGGAAAACACAGATGTCATATATACCATAGATCAAGCAAACGTATCTACTTAGCGTGTCAAATGAACTCTGTAAAATCTACTGAGTTGTCCGTCTTTAATCGCAGCTTGCAGCTTTCGGGCGTCAAATTTTGTAAATTGAAGTGAACAAAAACATTAATAATGCCTCCATACAGGGGCGTAGCTACCGCCGTATATGCCGTATCAATTATACGGGGCCCCCGGGCCACGGGGGCCCCCAAAGTGTGTAAGGAAAAAGAATAAAAACTTTCTAATTTATATTACCTCCATATAAGGGCCTCCAAAAAATTTTTATACGGGGCCCCGACAAGGCACGCTACGCCACTGCCTCCATAAGTAATATTAATTGCAACAACACGAAAAAAATATGAATACTCAAGGGCCTGAGACATATTTAAAATCATAGGCAAGTAACAACTTCAGTACAAAATCTGACACGCTCGGCCGCCATACAAATGAATGAACTTGTTTCTTCTATCCAAATCTAATTCTGTGGTGGAAAATTTGATGTGGATTAAACATCTGTAGGTACTAAATTAACAGAATAACCAGTACTCCACACTACAAATCTTCCTAACAAATGCTATACTTGGTATAAACTTTTTTTTTGCACCATCCACCAGAGTATATGAGTAGTTCTAGACTGCCCAGTGTCAATTTCTGTTCTACAGTACTTTGATGATGTCGACAATGAAGAGGACGAAGAATATGAAGAAACAAGTGACGGTAAATATAATTATTTCAATAGTTCGATTAACCTTTTGGACGCCAACGACTGATATATTCGCACCGCAGGTTTAACGCCAAAGACCGATATATAAGTCCTCGTCCACAGAGCAACATAAACCGTTTTGACATTTTACTGACGTGGCGTCAGAGTGACAGCTTTTATATTTGACGTGGCGTCAATAAGGTTAAAAAGTTCTGTTAAATATTATTTTAGGCCAGCCGTACACCTGTAAGTTCTTACGTAAGTTATAGGGACGGGGCTATACTAAGGAATGAAATAGTGATATTCACCTCTCATTCCTTAGTATAGCTCCGTCTCTATAACTTACGTAAGAACTTACAGGTGTACGAGCGCTCTTATAAATAAAATTGACCTACAAAAATAAAATTACTTAGTACTGATTTTTCAATCCTCAGATAACAGTAACTGTCAAATAAATGTTAGCTCTATCCTTTTTTGACTGATGACCAGCGATAAGGATGGTACAGGTGTAGTGAGAAATTACTTGCCTTCGTTCGTAAACACATGCTGTTTCAGGCAGTGTCACCGAGTCTGACTGAAGTAGCATGACAGCTGTTACAGTCAGTCTCAGTGAGATAGACTGAAACAGCATGACGTTGACGAACGTTTCCGAAGGCAAGTCATTTCTCACTACATCTGTAATACTTTTAACTGAGGATTGAAAAATCAGCCCTTAATATCATAATTTAACAAAATTATTTTTTCAGAGGAAGCAACATTCGAGATGGAATTTAAACTCCACAAGAAAGATTATTACATGAACAAATTAGATTATTCAGCTGTAACCGCGTGAGTATATTTCTACAGTTCGCTTTCATATTACGTATCCAGCAACCATCTATCATAGGCTGGGATGACATCATATATATATCATAGGGGGGATGATGATGATGATGATACCTCAAAATTACACTTCAATAAAATTCGGTTAAGTTAAGAACCTCCTTTTAAGACATTGAAAGTGCTCAAAATATCACTCGTATCGTTGCATGCACTAGGTTGATAAGCAGATTACAAACTCGAGTATTAAAAGCCCGCCTACGGCGTCGGGCTTCTAACAGACTCTCGTTAGTAATACCATATTTACCTCCCTAAATGCACATTGCACAATGTACTATTATGCACGCTGCCTCTATTCATAAAGTAAATGGCTGTAGCCACATAATGGATATGCACTTCGACTCAACACGTCAATTTAAACATTCTGTGCACTCCTACTTAGTTAAGATTGTCTAGAAAAGGTTGTTTATAAGTATTTACTCACTGCTGTATTTAAATATCTGTCTAATTGTACGCGGAATTTAATTAATTGTAATTATTTAAAGCATGTGGTGTTTACCTTTAAGTAATTGTTGCGCTTAGCCATAAAATAACTAATTGTTGTCTACGTAGCAATACTTATGATAGTGTAACAGTTGTTGGTGAACCAATAAATATAAATAAAATAAAATAAATAAATTCTAACCATAAGAATGATTTCCCAGAGAAGTATTAGCGGACCAAGCCGAAGGGTACGTGCGAGCGATCCAGTGGAATCTGTTCTACTACTACAAGGGCTGTCCTTCGTGGTGTTGGTACTACCCGCATCATTACGCGCCGTACATTTCTGATATTAAGGGGTTCAAGGATTTGAAGATTGAATTTGAGCTGGGGGAACCTTTCAAGCCTTTTGAACAGGTACGTGTGACTTTTATAACCCCAATTTTGACGTAAAGTAGACGGTTAATAACATAAACATAGAATAATACATCATATAATATTTCTACTGTTAGATACCTCTATCTCTGATAAGTGATAACATGTGAATGCTATAGTCCAAAAATGATGCGCCGATTTCTTGACTGTCAATGTCCATTTACTTATCACTGTCAATACTAGCGACCTGCCAAAGGCAAGATAGGAGTGAAGGATATAATATTATTTCTTTGCTTAATCAAATAAAAATAAAAAAACTAAAACGTCCTTCGTTTAACGTATGTACCGTGCTAAAAAGCTTACAGATTCAGGCCATAAGTCATACTCTAAGACACATAATTACTAGAATACAATATTATGAAGAAGAGACATCAATGTTTTATTATCTTGTAATGTAAGTGATGGACTGATGGAGAACTAACTAAAGAGACGATTCCAAGGCACTAGTGCCATAGTAGATTGTTAACCAAGGGTGGAAATGGGTGCCTTTCACTCGAGTTAAACACTCTAATTGTCATTACGAATGAGAGGAACGAGAAAACATAAAAGTATTAATTGAATGTAATAGTTACAGTAAGAATTTATTTTAAAGTATAAATTCATATATTGGCAGTATAACATTATTCCGTCGCTTACATACGCGTATCAAAATAAAAAAAAAACTTGATAGATTTGTTCCTCTTGGTCATCGCTATCTAATCTATCTATATAAAACCAAAACACTTCAATTTTAACCGAAAAATTAAAATAATTTAATGAATTGACATATTTAACTTACGGTTATCGCTACACTAAAAAAACAAAAACTAGAAACCAAGAACTAATAATTTGTTTCTAAATAAGGGGTGCCCGTCTCTTCGCATAATGTTCATTGTGCAGAAAATGTTTTGGCCGAAACATTTGGCATATTGTTGAATGGTATAATAATCGTTTCGCCGAATTATTTTTATGCATACACATATTGAAGTCCTAAAGTATGTTTTTCCGAATATTCGTATGCCGATTTTTAAATGATCTAAAATGTAATATTACTAATATTGATTGTCATAAAAAATATTTCGCATTACTATTAGAGTGGCTAAAATAACAGCATTAGTCTTTTAAACTAACTTAAACTACATTAATATTAAGTTGTCACGTCTATCAAATGGAATTGGATATTTGTAGATAACCTGATTGCAGAAAAACGAGAGGGGCAGAACCGATACGGTTAAGTTAGGTTAAAACATTAATCTTAGACATTTTACAATACAAATACTAGGTCTGGTCCAGCTGCTAGGAGAAAGACCAAATAAGGGGGGACGGGGGGGCGAAGCCCCCCACAAGGGGGGCTCGGGGGGCGAAGCCCCCCGCATGAAAAAGAAAGACATTCCAAAATCATGTAATCCACCTGGATAGGTTCGTTAGGTATCTTTTGTCCCTTAGAGCGGAAATAGGAGCCCCGCTAGGGGCTCCGTCGACATGTTGGCGGATCGTATTTCATTTTAGTAGGCGTTATGTTTAGCAGCAATTTTAGAATGTACAATATTAGGATCATCAAACATATGCATAATACAATTTCGGCAAAGGAATCTTAGACACAATAAGCATTAGGATGAATAATGTTTCGGACAGACGACTTTAGGCACAAAAACTTCGACACATGAAAAATATGCGAAGCAATAATTCGGCGAAACAATTTTCGGCGTAAAATTCTTATGCGACATAATATTAGGAACAATACTTTTATGCGTTTCGATATAGACCCCTAAATAAGAGTAATTGTTGGCACTTTGTTCGGCTTGGTGCTTACAATTTTACAAGGCGTATCATAGATAAACAACAACCCACTTTTCGAGCATGAGCAGTGAAAAAGCTTTTTATTATGTTCTAATTTATTTTTTTATTTCAGCTTCTTGCTGTACTGCCATCAGCCAGTAAGCACCTCTTGCCTGCGCCATTCCACGACCTGATGACGGATGAAGACTCCCCCATAGTCCACTATTACCCCATCAACTTCGAGACGGATCTCAATGGGAAGAAGAACGATTGGGAGGCTGTGGTGCTTATACCATTCATTGACGAGGTCAGTTGATTTGACTTTTGTGTCATTTGAAGCGTCAATCCAAAATTTTCTTTGATAATTTTACCCGACAAATTGCAGCACTTGCAATAAAAAGAAGAATAGATCACGCTATACTTACTTAATTTCGTATTGGAACTACTTAATGGAAAAACATCCGTATTCAGAGTGAAAGAAAGGTGACATTTTCATAAATCGGTGCATTCCACGGGTATGTCGGTTACTTGACACCGTTCTTCGCGTTAGAAAGTTACGAATACAATTTTTGGTGTATCTTAATTTTATAACTGGGAGTTTGTATTGATAGAGAATTGTCGCACTTTCCATATATTTCCAAAGTAGTGTCACAGCCGTCACGTTCCCGACAAAGTATACTTTTTCGTGGAATGCACCAAAATTGATGTGCCGAGGTTGAGTAAGTATAGCAACGAATATAAAAGTGTTGCTTTTTAATTTAGAGCTACATTATCATATCGTAAACGTATGAATTGTTGCAGGTAAACCTATTGTCAGCTATGACACCGTGCTACCAAAGGCTTACTGAGGAGGAATTGAACAGGAACACACATGGACCAATGCTAGTCTACAACTGGACGAAAGAAAGCTTAGGTAGGTTTATTTGTACCATTATTTATTTTTCATATGACAAAAAGACCTTGTTCATATTTATTAGGTATTCTATTATTGCGAGACTGACGAATTTTTACCCACAAAAAAGAGGGATGACAACAGACAACGAAAAGGTTTAGTTTATTTTTAAACCGTCATGACTACCATGAGTAACATGACTGAAAACGATATCTTGCATGGAGTTTGTGTGAAATACTTGTTTGTGAATTATCAGTCTAATTCATACTCTTTGCAGTTCTATACTGACAGTGAAATAAAAATCGTGCCCCAGATTCGATCGATGTTTTTGTCGCTGTTATTCTGTCCCATCGTCCAACAGGCAGCAAAATTGATACATTTGCTACCCAAAAGTATCACAGTTTGCTAGATGTATTTTTATAGCAAACGTTGATACTTTTGGGTGTAAAAAATATGAAGAAATAAAAGTTTATGACAGAAAATTAATGTAGTGTAAAAATTTAATGCTGCTTGACTTGGAAATTTCTTTACCCCCTTATTCATAAACGTTTGCTAACTTAACAAGCCGCTAAGTATTGTTCTTATGCACACATTGTTAAGACCGAAAGGGACAAACTATTATTAGCGGCTTGTTAAGTTAGCAGGACGTTTATGAATAAGGGGGTAATTCTATAAACATCGCAATTGTTTCACTCCAAAAAATGGTTTCCTACTTTTTGTTTTCATACCTGATGTGTAATATTTATTTAGAACAACTACAACATTCACCATCACCACCACCACCACCACCACCAGCACCATCTCTCTCTAGCTATTCTAGAAAACTGTAAAGTATTCTAAATAGGAGGTGCAGGCATATAGTTAGTGCCTTGCCCTTAGAGAATGGTCAAAGGCGCCTAGCCTTGTAAGGGATTGCATATACCCGAGAAATTTGACCGGTGGTTGCTAAGACCGAGTGGCCGAGGGGTACAGGCATCAGCCGCGAAAGCTGAGTACGTGGGTTCGATCCCCACCTCGGACATAGGTGATCTTGGTCGTTTTTCTTTGGTATATGACATCTAATATTTATAATTTACAACATTCAATTTATTGAACAAAATAATTATAATAACCTGTATCCAGGTCCCGTAAAAGCCCCAGAATATTTCCCCTTAATTGCCGACTGCCACGCCATAGAGAAGTTAGTGTACCGCAGAGACCTAGATGTGCCACCCGAAATGCTGAAAAGGGGCATGTTACCGAACGCCAAGCGTGATATGATGTACCCCGGCTTCCCTACTATGAGGCACTTGAAGTACAAGGTCAGTATATTTGAGCTCACTTTAGTTGTCAGTAACGTTCTATGTCTATATCATATTATAATATGGAGGAAAAAAAGACTACCCCGTGGTATAGAAGCTAGTATACTGCAGAGAGCTAGATGTGCCACCCGAAATGCTGAAACGGGGCATGTTACCGAATGCCAAGCGCATACCCCGGCTTTCCTACTATGAGGCATTTGAAGTACAAGGTCAGTATATCTAAGCTCACTTTAGTTGTCAGTAACGTTCTATGTCTATATTATATTATAATATGGAGGAAAAAAGACTACCCCGTGGTATAGAAGCTAGTATACTGCAGAGAGCTAGACGTGCGACCCGAAATGCTAAAACGGGGCACGTTACCGAATGCCGAGCGCATACCCCGGCTTTCCTACTATGAGGCATTTGAAGTACAAGGTCAGTATATCTAAGCTCACTTTAGTTGTCAGTGACGTTCTATGAATATATTATAATATGGAGGAAAACAAGACTGCCCCACGGTATAAAAGCTAGTGTAACGCTGAGAGCTAGATGTGCCACCCGAAATGCTAAAGCGAGGCATGTTACCGAACGCCAATACGACTTTGGAATGATCTCCCCCTATCGATCCGACAGGCTCAGAGCAAGTTCTCTTTCAAGCGCATGTTACGCATCTCTTGGACAAGGTTCAGGCATCGTACTCCTGATGTTTCACAGTGGGTAATACGTATTATAATTATGTATATTTGTGTATGTTTATCGCTGTTTAGTGATTTAAGTGTTTTTTTTTTTGTTTTCTTACTTTACGACCCTGCACCAACTTTATCTTTCTGTTTGTCCCAATGGTTGACTGGTAGAGAATGCCTTATGGCATTAAGTCCAGATTTTGTACTCCTGTTTAGTGCAATAAAGTTTAAATAAATAAATAAATAAACGCCAAGCGCGATATGATGTACCCCAGCTTCCCTACTATGAGGCACTTGAAGTATAAGGTCAGTATATTGATTTTGACAGTTCAGAGAAATGCCGCGTGGTGACGGCAGTAAGAATGCATTTGTCACCACCACCAACTCTTCCCACTGAGTCTACTCTTACGACACCCAGTGGGAAGAGTTGGGTTAGGTTAAAGTGGTTAGCTAAGGGATTAAAGGTTAGCTAAGGGTAGGTTAGCTAAGGGATTAAAGTGTGACTGACCATTTTATTGAAGATTAATGGTGGGTAGCAGCGTCATCGTACTGGACACAATACTGCGATCGCCAACCCGCTTGCCCAGCGTGGCGATTATGGGCGTTACCTCCTAATGCGTCCATATGCATATGTAATAGGAGAGACCTACGTGCACTGAGATAGGCTGATGAATAATGATAAGAGAAATTAAGCTCAAACCACCTGATGACACATGTACTCATTTTATTTTAAGCTAAACATAGTAAGTAAATATTCTCAATATCGGTTTTCCTAAACCAACGTAAAGTACACTATGCAGGTAGCATAACGATTAAAAACAACAATTTCAGGTGCTAATTTACCGAAAGAAGGATAGGTTGAGATTCGGATCATTCGCACAAAGAAATTCCTCTTAATCCGCACGATTACCGGTGTTTCCCTATAAATGGCGAGCTCTTTAAAATTATAACCATGAGCCAGAGTTAAACTGTTACCCCTTTATTTAGTCCGTGGGCTAGTCGGTCTGAAATTAGAAAACGGTATAATTTGGGGGTACCAAGTGTCCTTTTTACAGTAGTTAGACATATTCATAAGGATGTTAAAAAAGTATGATAGACATCTCAAAGTGGTAGCTAATAGGCATACGGGCTATTTCAAGATTTCCGTTGTATGACAGGTATGGTTAAAATTAGGAGTTACAAATTTTCCTTTTCACGGCTGTTAGGTAAGCTTATAAAATAGTCAAAAATGCAAGATTGCCATTTATAAGTGCTACCTAACAAAAATGGGGGCCAATCAAAGATGGTGGATCTCAAGTTTTACAAAATCAAGTATATCTCGAGAACTATTAAATATATCTAATTACTCTCTTGAACAAAATTAAAGGCATATCTGTAAGCTTCATATTTTGCATATATACCATATTGCTAAAACCAACCAATAATTAATTATGACCAAATTTATGAAAATTTCGTGATTTTGATTTTTTTTGTGTCGGGTTTTTACATAGTAGTTGATTTGATGTATATAACTTGTTGGCGGTATTAAAAAAAAGACCCATAAAAATATTTTAATGAATCGTAGTCATAATCCACCGTATACTTAGTGATTTAAGAGGCGATTTTTTTATATTTTTCAATCTTGGTTATTTGAAATAAGCACTATTATTTACGAGTGGCACTTCCATCGCCTCTTAAATCAGTAAATATACGGTGGATTATGACTACAATTCATTTGAATATTTTTTATGGGTCTTTGCTTTAATACCGCTAACAAGTTATATACATCAAATTAAAGCTTATTATATACACTATCTTAAAAAAATAT
This sequence comes from Thaumatotibia leucotreta, assembly GCA_025490895.1. NCBI lineage: Eukaryota > Metazoa > Arthropoda > Insecta > Lepidoptera > Tortricidae > Thaumatotibia > Thaumatotibia leucotreta. The sequence goes on from JALPQI010008245.1 coordinate 36,578, forward strand.
TTAATTTTTCTAGTGTCATGACTACTATGTAAATACACGACACAAAAAAAATCAAAATTACGAAATTTTCATAAATTTGGTCATAATTAATTATTGGTTGGTTTTAGCAATATGGTGTATATGCAAAATATGAAGCTTACAGATATGCCTTTAATTTTGTTCAAGAGAGTAATTAGATATATTTAATAGTTCTCGAGATATACTTGATTTTGTAAAACTTGAGATCCACCATCTTTGATTGGCCCCCATTTTTGTTAGGTAGCACTTATAAATGGCAATCTTGCATTTTTGACGTTTTTATAAGCTTACCTAACAGCCGTGAAAAGGAAAATTTGTACCTCCTAATTTTAACCATACCTGTCATACAACGGAAATCTTGAAATAGCCCGTATGCCTATTAGCTACCACTTTGAGATGTCTATCATACTTTTTTAACATCCTTATGAATATGTCTAACTACTGTAAAAAGGACACTTGATACCCCCAAATTATACCGTTTTCTAATTTCAGGCCGACTAGCCCACGGACTAATTAATAAAACTCCTAACTTAGCAAGCCGATAAAAGTATCGTTTGCCCCTTTTACTCAGAATTGACAAACAATACAATTTCTTAGGGTGAAGGCATATTTATCAGCCTGCGTACGCGTTTTGTCTAATAATATTGACCGTTTAGAAACGTGTAAGCATGCGTACGCGTGCGGAAAGCTGGACGAGGTCCCATACTAAACTGACATTTTCTATAGAAAAAATGCGTACGCATGCTGATAAATGTGTCTTCACCGTTATGGGCTTGCTATCTTAGTAGATGCTTGTGTTTTGTGGGATAGTTGGAATGCTCCTTTCAAATTTCATATTTTTATCGGCCACAGACAGCCCTGAAGAAATGTAAGGTGAAAGTATTCGACCAGCCGTCCCGCAATGAAAACATGATGGTGGAAATCGTCAGGGATCCCACCGCGGAGCCGCAGCTGGAGAAGATAGCTCAGGATCTCTTGGGGAAGGTCATCTGGGTGGGGTGGCCTCATCTCACTAAGGCTAAGTAAGTGTGCAAACTGAGTGGACCCTCGAGCGGGGTGTCCACGTTAAACAAATGCAAACGCGCGTGGCCTGAGTGCGCGCCGTCGAAATTAGCCTTACACTTAGATGTTACACCGATTCCTTTTTTCGGCTTTTTCTAGTGGTACTTACAATATACCAGAAAAAAAACCAGGGGTAACATTGAAATTAAACTTTCGTGAGACATAATAACTGAAGGGTCCACGGTAAAAACATGTCCATTGCTTAAAAAAATCAGGGCAAATTCAAACCTTATTCTGTTAAAAGTAAGATGGTTTTTCCTTCTGTAATTTGAATTGACTAAACCACTAATTGGAGTTCGAGGCCAAAGAATCTACGAAAATATTGCCACAGCAATGAAATGTTCTTACAATAGTAAATCCTTATTTTCTAAAAACAGTCGTTGAGATATCTTATTTATTGGTAATTTTAATTCTTAAATTTATAGAAACAATATTATTTACTTATTTTCACGTAAATATGAGATGTTTTAATAAAAACTTAATTATCCGCAATTATTAGTAACAAAGTTGGTATTGCGCTGGTATCACCTCAGGTGTTAATAACATTTGGTACAGCAATTTAACTACACATAAATTAAAACCCTATTTCTGCATACGTTTAGATAATTGCAGAATAATATGTTGTAGCGTGCTTTATGTTCACATTTCGTATTGGTAAAATTCCTTTGACCTACAAATTTTATATTTCTCCATTTAAATTATCATACAGATCTAACGTTTTGTTTTCTTCCGTAGGTTGTTAACAAGGTGACCCACTTGGTTCAGCCATGTTTAGCTTCGCTATACACAGACACACACCCCATCATCAAAAAATTAAATTCCAAACGAAATATACTGGGTAAAATGTTATAAAACACAATGATACAAAATCATATTTTCAGGATCTACTCATGATTACAGCCAAGTTTTGCTATGGGACCAGCTTTGAAAAAGTTACCACTCAGGAGGATAAGTGATGAGAAGACAAAAAAAAAATACAAAAAATGCTTTCATTTTACATTTCCAAATTTCTTTCCCATAATTTTAACCCGTAATCAGGCAGGGGGCTTAGTAATTTAACCATACCTACTGTCTTAATAAATATGTCACGCTGTCGTTTGTGTTTACTGGTAATTGAACTTATTTTTAAAATAAGCTTTGAAACGTTGGCTCTTATCATTTTAAGTTCTTTACAAGAAAATTGTGTCATTTCTATGTAAGTTAAGAAGAAAGAAAAGCTTTTAGGTATTTACGTGTTTTTAAGAAAATCCTAGTTGTGACAGCCATATTAAACAAAAAGGCGTACAAACATTATGGAGGTATATAATGTTTTTATTAGGAATTATTTTAAATAAATTAATTAAATAACAAAAAGGTTGTGGAAACCTGAAAACTTTATTTGACAATGACATAAGAGGCTTTGACAGATTTGACAATAACGCATCTGTCGTAGTTTCGTTGGCCTCGAACTCCAATTACTGGTATAGACATGTTCTTTCCGTGGACCCTTCAACTATAAATATAATTAAACGGTTAAAATAGCCTAGGTAGCTCAATATCAATTGATAATGAAGACCTAGGCTCTCCGAAACATGGCGGCGTAGTGATTAAATACACGTGAGTTTAACCGTTTAATTTTATTAATTAGGGGTAACATTTTTTTGCATTTAGGAATATCTGGTTTAATGTAAACTAATACAAAAACGAAACACATCAGCTTCAACGTTAATTATCACACATCGCTAAACTCACTCTCATATACATGGGAGCGAACAAGGTGGTCATAAATATCTGAACACGACTGTATGGTATGGCACCAAATAAACCATTCTTATTATTAGTCTGAAAGAGAATCCTTGTCAGCATTGTAATTTTTATTGTATCATAAATTGTTGTCTCTGTCAGGGTCATATCAGTATCAAATGAGAAGATGCGGCTGCACCACATCGACCATCAGAACAACAATGTGAACGGCGCGCCGAGTTACACCACGGAAGCCAACTTTGGAAACTTGCATAGACAATGGATTTCTGAACGCTCCACTATCATAGAACAGTAAGACATTTGTTTATCGAAAGTTTTAGTACAATTTGTCTACCGTTACCATGAATTTCCTGGAGAATATAATATATTCTAATATATAATATATTATATTGGAGTTTATTTTTTCGTGAACTGAACAGAACTGTAATCATGAATTTCAAGCACAGAAAATCTCAAATTATCGTGGACCTTTAGGCCTTTTATAATACCTACTGCATTTACCTATGCATTTATTGATGAGATTAATGAGTATCATTTTGTTTTCAGTAATCAGAATCGTCTAGGAATAGAACTGGGAAATGTAAATATTATCATTCACGCTGTTAATTTAAAAGGTAAGTCGTAATATGTCCTCTACATTTGGGTTATTGGATTTTATAACAACCTAAATTAATTTTGAATCTTTTAAGTCAGTAAATTTTCCACAAATTTTTGAAACCTAGGACTCGAATAAACCAAAAGTCACGCTAAAGCTGAGGTTACACCTACAAATTATTGCGGAAATTTTGAAACAAAGTTGTATGCGAGAAAGAGATGCAGGTAATTGACTACTCCCTGTTACCCATAGTTGAGTCCCAAAACTTGCTACAATAACTCGCAGGTGTATACTCAAATTAAGCTAAGACCATATTTTTTCTATTGCCTTACCCCTTTATTCGTAAACATCTCCTAATTTAGCAGGATAGTATACTTACTAGCCCAAAAATATAAGGCCAAAAGAGACAAAATAATACTTTATTTTGTCTCTTTTGGCCTTATCAATGTCTGTAAGACCGAAAGGAACAAATGAATGGACCACGGAAAAAACATGTCCAGAGCTTAAAAAAATTGGGGCAAATTCACACCTTATTCTGTTAAAAGTAAGGAGGTTTTTCCTTCTGTAATTTGAATTGACTAGATATGTTCTTTCCGTGAACCCTTCAAATAATACTTATCGGCTCGCTAAGGCACTGGTCTCACCGCGAGCTACTATGCTATGGACTATCGGCTATAAACACGAACAAAAGATACGCACTCCCGTGTAAATAAAAGAGACACGGCGATACTCGCCCAGCTATCAGCTATCACCGCCGGGCGAGCATCGCCGTGTCTCTTTTATTTACACGGGAGTGCGTATCTTTTGTTCGTGTTTATAGCCGATAGTTCCTAGCTTAGTAGTTCGCGGTGAGACCAGTGCCTAAGTTAGGAGACGCTTAATAAAGATGTTAGTAGTAAGATTTTGATGTCCTGACGAAAATTACCTAAAATTATGTTTTTGTTCTAAGGCTACAAATACCTAATTCAAGACAACGTCCAAATGGTATTCGAGCCCGAATGGTGTTCCGTAGCGTGCGGATACGCGTTCCAGGCAGTAGTGAGAGACGTGTCCGAACATGTTATACAAGAGGCCGGGAAGTACTCGACACCTCAGGAGGCCTATCCGGTGGATTCCAATGTGTTTCTACTTACACAGGGGCAGTATTACGGATGTATGGCTACGGTAAGGGGATTTACTCACTTTAAACATAGTTTAAGATCGCGAATAGTTTATTAAGTTGTGGAAAGACGTGTCCGAACATGTTATACAAGAGGCCGGGAAGTACTCGACACCTCAGGAGGCCTATCCGGTGGACTCTAATGTGTTTCTGCTCACTCAGGGGCAGTATTACGGATGTATGGCTACGGTAAGGGGATTTTATTTTTCACACTTTAGTCTTTAAACAGTAACCCCGATTCATAAACGTCTGCTAACTTAACAAGCCGCTAATAATTGTTTGTCCCTTTTGCTCTTATGGACACATTGTTAAGACCGAAAAGGACAAACAATTATTAGCGGCTTGTAAGTGTTGTAAGCTGTTAAGTTAGAAGCCATTTATGAACAAGGGGGTAAGATCGCGAATAGACCTAAAAAGAGATGGCGGGATGGCCTGGATTAATTTCGTAGTAATTGGCAGGAGCATGCACTAAGCCGTGACGGGCTATAAAGAAGATTGTTTTTTAAACGGCAGTCGTGTTTTTAATGTTTTTTTCTACTCCCGTACTTTTATTTGTCATTTACATACCTTTAAGGCCCTACCTTACAGATGCCAAGAGTAAGTCTATATTGTCTATTCCCTATATAGGCCAGTCATTTTAGCTGAAATTTGGTAAGAATCTCGGAATTCGAGATACCCAGCTGTAACTTTGTAAATAGTTCTATATTGACACCCTTAAAGTTGTCTCAAAACCTACATATGGTAGGGTGTACGCAACTATTAAATTTCAAGGTCAAACGGTCACAAAAATCGTCTTTTTGCGCTTTTTTTGTACATATTTCTTTTTCTATGAGTTTTTTACTCTTTATATGTATGACAATATTGTAGAATACAAAATTCTCTGCAACTTAGGCATAAATAGTTATTTGTTATACAAGGGTGCAAAGTTGTATTTTACCCGCGAGTATGAAATTGAAACACGAGCAAGCGAAAGGATTCTATAGTTGAACCACGAGCGAAGCGAGTGGTTCTAAAATAGAATCCTGAGCGACGAGTGTTTTAACATACGAGAAGTAAAATACATTTGCACCCGTGTGTAACACAAAACTTTTCCCCTCACTATAGCGAGGAAACTCAAAAAAGGTAATTATTTGTTCACATTACAATCATCATCGGGTTAGTGATAATAATTTTCCAAATGCATCATGTATTTAATGCAAGATTTTGTCGCAGTAAACTTACCACGAAAAAGTAAACTCAGCACGATTTTAACACATTCCTGTAGTTGCACACCAACGCCAATGCATTATTAAATCATTCTCATTCATTATTTTTACAAAATTATAACAGAACACCCTGAAAGTTGTTTAGTTTACTATTTTTATGCGTGTTCGAGTCGGTAAATAAAGATTATAACCTATAATATTCTTTGACAATGTTGACGTTGACATTTTCTGCGTTTTGCGATTGCATCTAGTCATCTTATCATCATTCACTAAAACTATTGTTACTTATGGAATTTTAGGATTTATATGTTAAAATCATCATATTATATAAAGGTTTGTATTTTACACTAAATTCTCAAACAAATTATTTAATTATCATTAATATGGAACAATTTCCATGAGGATTTTACGTTTTGTTATTCCAAAACCAAAGTCATTACTTTGCCACACAAGTGAATAATATGCGTTTTTACACGTTTGTATTAAAGGATAAACGAGCACTTTACGAGCTAGTGAGGGGAAAAACATTTTATATACGTTGAACCGTTTTCGAAATAGACGACGGAGAGCGCGGGGTAAGAGCATCACTTTAAGGTCAACCGGTGCCTCCGGTCGAAAACGCGCTATATATATAGTTGAATGACTATCAATAAATCAATGATTTATAATGTTTATAGTAACAATTTTTTATGTTATATCTTTTTCTTCATGCTAATTAAATCTCTATTCATTAAATAATACTTATAATTTTAAAGTGGAATCCTGAGCGAAATGAGAGTTTCTAGCGTTAACGCCCAAGACAAAAATAATTTTGAGACCGTGTTACATATACCGTGATTACCGTGTTTCACACCAACTATGAGAAAAATAATAGACGTTACATATTTAATATTATTGCGTATAATGGATTCGTAATTGATTACGTACGCTTGCTATTTATTTTCATATTTCATTGTTATTTTTTAGGCTAGCAACAGAAAGTCCTTCAACAGAAAAGTGCCACTTTGATCCCTCCTAGCAGGGAAAAAAATACCCGTATTCGAATAAGTGGTGTGAAATAGTAGATTGTGTTTGTGGGATTAAAACGGTATATTTCCGGCATGGGCGTATATTGAATCCTGAATGGAGTGACGGATTCCACAAAAGTGGAATCCTGAGCGTAATGAAGGATTCAAGGGTTAACGCCCAAGACGAAATAATTTTGATACCGTGTGACACATACTGCTTTTCACACCACCTATGAGAAAAATAAAAGATATATATCACATATTTAATATTTATGCAAATAATCGATTCTGAAGAAATTTTTATCAATTATGAACGTACCTACTGTTTATTTTAATATTTCGTTGTATTTTTTTAGGCTGGAAATAGAAAGTCCTTGAACTGAAAAGTGCCACTTTGGTCCCTCCTAACAGGGAAGAAAAGACCCGTATTCGAATAGGTGGTGTGAAACATATTTTTTCAGCAGAGCGACTCGAATATAGGGGTTTTGCTGCTTGAAACTAGTGAGTCAAATGCAATTTTGCTGTGAGAATGAAAAAAAAAACTTTAATTTTTTCTGTATCGTTGCTTATGCTAGTCGTAGGTCATATTTTCATGCTGCGGGGTGTAATGCAAACTTCGAACATTTAAACTTCATTATAATCCGTCACTTTCATTTCGTTACGAAAAAAAAGATAGATATAGAATATATTATCTCGATTCGTCAAATGACGAATCGACTTTAAAACCTTCGTAGTAGGCCCTCAAAAAGCGGGAATGAATAACTCGTTCGGATTAAAATAAAATTGTACCTCATGTTTAATAATAATATTTTCTTCGGTTACCGCGAGGATTACACATGAAATAAAACTACGAAAACGGATAAACTCGCGTATATTAACTAATTTTAACTTCATTCCGACGTTTCGAACACTTTACAGGGTTTGTGGTCTGCGGATGACTGAGACTCCGCAGGCCACGAACCCTGTTAATATACCCTGCTAATATACGCGAGTTTATCCGTTTTCATAGTTTTATTTCTTGTATAATAATATTAAACCTATAAAAAATCTTTAGGCGTTGCACTTTGTCAGTCAATTCCTTAATACCGCTCGTATCGCTGACTGGTCGCTCGGAACTGTTCTCCAAAGTCTGAACTCTCTGTTCTAGGCTACCAATACGATTACCGAGCTTCTCGACTGTGATAGTTTTTCAAAATTAGAGTTGAAATTAAATAGCTCCAGACGCAATAAATATTTGTTCAACAAAAGAGCAAAGCAGATTTTTGGTGCGTGTAAATGTTGTAGTCCCGAGCAAGCGAAAGATTCTATAAAATTGCGCGTTGAGGGATTCAAAGATACGAGATGCAAATGTGAACGCTCTCGTGTGCAAGCTCTCGCTTACATGAGCAAGGTAAGTGTTGTTAAATAAATTAATATAAAAAAATAAGTGGAATAGTTAGGAAAAAAAATGATAAAATAGAATAATATCATTTATAAAAATGGACAAATAGTTATAATCATTGATTTATCGTTAGTTCCTCAACTATAGATGGCGCGTTTTCGACCGGAGGCACCAGTTGACCTGAAGTGATGTTTTACCGCGCTCTCTCCGCCGTCTATCTCGAAAACGGTTAACTGTATAAAAAATGTTTTTATGCAAGAGTTGTAGAAAGTTTTATATTCTACAATATTGATAACATATAAGGAGTAAAAAACCCGTAGGAAAAGAAATATTTACAAAAAAACCTGAAAAAGACGATTTTTGTGACCTTTTGACCTTGAAATTTAATAGTTGCGCACACCCTACCATATGTAGGTTTTGAGACAATTTTAAGGGTGTCAATATACAAGTATTTACAAAGTTACAACTGGGTATCTCGAATTCCGAGGTGAACTTACTAAAATGACTGGACTATATAAACGCATTCGGGATTACACGTAGTGCGTTTTTTGCATTTTAAGACACCTCGTGTATACGAGACTTAACCCTTCGTCTGTGGTTCCTAAAGATCAGTACAATGGATTTTTAATTCAAATTATGTAGTTCAATATCTATTGCACGGATCCTTATCAAACACAGACGAAGGGTTAATGAAATACATGGCTGCCAACCTAATAAAAAAAAAATCTGATGAACAGTAAACTATAGAGGAGCTTTCTTTTTTAATGTTGACGTCTCCCGCCTGACCTTGATGATTGATAAAATTATGTTTGACTAAGAATATTTCTCAAATTTACAATTTAATTAAAAAAATAATGTGTGGTCGTAGAAAAAGTATTGTATGCAACATTATTTAACTGAGTCAAAAAATGTTCGTGGCGTCTTTAATAACATTCGGCTTCGCCTCAAATTGTTACCCACGCCACTCACCTTTTTTGACCTCTCTTAAATAAGAATTGTCAAAAAATGCTCGTGGCGTCTTTAATAACAATTTTCGGCTTCGCCTCAAATTACCCACGCCACTCACCTTTTTTGACCTCTCTTAAACAAGGGTTGCATAAAATACTATAATTTTGCTTGTTTTTTGTACCTAAACAGGTGGTCGATTCCGAGGCGGTTCGCAGCGGCCGCATCAAAGTGCAGGTGACGGAGCAAACAGAGCCAACTCCGGTAGCCCACGCCAACATCAGCCCCTACCGGAGCGCTAACCACGCGGCAGCCTCTTGCGGTACGTTATGGTCACAGAATTAGATTTGGATAGAAGAAACAAGTTCATACATTCATTCAGGCCGAACGTGTCAGATTTTGTACTAATAAATAAATAAATAAATATAATAAATAAATAAATATAATAAATAAATAAATATCTTCAAATCGACCTATTCCCACGGTAAGCTCAATTAAGGCTTGTGATGTGGGGTACCAGGCGACGATATATATAATAGATAGATACATATTGATACTTAAATACATAGACAGCCATGACCAAGGAACAAACATTTGTGATAAATAAATACACAAAGAATGCCCTCGCCGGGATTCGAACCCGGAACCTCCAGCTTCGTAGGGAGGGTCACTACCAACTAGGCTACGGAGGCTGACAAAACTGTACTGAAGTGGTTACTTGCCTATGATTTTAAATATGTCTCAGGCCCTTGAG
>JALPQI010008246.1:0-53482 GCA_025490895.1 Thaumatotibia leucotreta
CATTTTTTTAATAAAAAAGCTGCTTAATTGACTCGAGCAGTAAGTTAAACTTTATTCAAGGGATCAGGGAACAAAAACTGTCCCGTTTTATAATGATTCAATTTAGTTTTATTTGTGTACCTAGGTACTGATATTTTATCATAATTTCTAAATCAAGACACCAACATATGACCGAGCTTTTAGGGTATTACAGTTCATATTAATTACGAAACAAGTGATCAGGGTCGCTATATTAATACTAATTTACAATACCTAATTATGGTATGGATTTAGTTTAGAAAATATTTACTTTGGCAAGGTACAATGTACCTTCTACAATGTACCTGTAAGGTACATACGACAAATCAAATAGTATCATAAACATAAATATAGTCGTATAATTTTAGAATCGCCATTGCTCCCACTTATTACATTCGGTAGATATTGTGGCCATTATGGCTTCATATGATATTTACAACATATAATATATTATAATATATGCTCTTTACTTATCCTAAACTCTCTGGACCTGGTGTTTGTTTGTTAACTTTTTAGGAATCTGTTAGAACTTTGCTTGCAGAAAGTGCATTTGAACATTTTTGGAAAACAATTAATGCTATCACCTTTAAGTAAATCCAATAAATAACGAATATTTCAATATATTTCATTGAATTTAACTTTGTTTAGTCATTGAAATAAATTTTTACATCGATGTTAATGTTAATATTGGGATTTTATTGTAATTCTGCGCAAAAAATAATTCTTTTCAAACAGTTTTTCACCATTCGAAATATTCGTTTTATTCGAATAATGACTGTTGTCAAATTCGAATAGTATTTAAGGAGAATAATTCGAATATTCGAATACTCGAATATTCGAATTGCAAACCCTAGTCTCAAGGCACGAGAGTTGAACAAACTTTGCAGCCAAGTGTAATACAACTTTTTCCCCCTCACTATCGCGAGGAAATATTTGTAATCACAAATCTCATCCAAATGTAAATGAACTTAAAAACCATTTAAAACTCAATGTCGAAACGTAGAGTAGAGTTACTCCTGGTACTTAAATATAGCATTTTTTTACGTTATTAAATATAGCCGTTAAATATAGCCCAATTAATAATGGCTTACAAAGTCACCAATGAGAATTTACCAATTTAACATGTGAGCTCCGATTGCGCATGTTTACTACGGTCATACAGATCCACTTATACTAGGCAGTGTAGGCCATAGGAATTAGAGCAAGGGCAAATGACTTTGCCAAACATGTGAATAAGATGCGGTTTTACCCACTCGTATTAAATGATAAAAGAGCGCTTTACGAGCTAGTGAGGGGGAAAATAATTTGTTTTATTATTTAGTTTTTATCGTAGGAAAGTATGCCCTATATCTAAAAGTGACATAATTATATGCTTTCCAAATGTTGTATCGTACTTAGACTTTGTGGCCTAAACGTAATACCCGATTTGAAGAGCCTTATAATTATGTCACTATTGTATAAAATACTATTACGCATCTGCCGTGACCCAGATCTAGTGCTAGGTCCAGGATCCGTTATTCTTCTGCGTGCGCTTAATGGGCTTGATCTTTCGTTTTCCTTCCTTTTGGCGTCGCTGCGGAAATAATCAAAGCCATGTTTAATGGTATTTTACATTCATCAAACTCGGTACCTACTCGACTGAAAAGTTTGATTTTAATACAGTGTGTAAATCTAATACGGGCGATCAATTAAACCAGGCATGGGATTCATTAGTGTAATCATGGATCACAAGGTTTTTTTAAAGTTACTCTTAATTATGACCCCACAGAATTTTTTTAAGATTATCGGAGCAGCAATGTAGGTACGAACATTTGTTATTTTTTATATGGCAGTTATGTCATCTGCTTTTGAAATTAGCTGTCAACGAGTGCTTAACTCGCGTGTATTGCTCTACATTGCGCGCTGAATTATTTTGTATGGAAAATTTTGTTGCTCTTATTTTAAGTAAAAGTTATTTGAATGTACTTGTTATGTCGTAAACTAACACCAGTTAAGAGCTTCGCCCGTATTAGACTTACACCCTGTATAACACTATTGTGTATCTACAATACTTTTTCTACGAGTTAATAAAAATAAGTAAACGTATCTAAATTATTAAATATGTAAATAGTCCTAAACGAAGTGTAGATCCTGAGGTGGCCGCTCGTTGATGTCTTTTTGCAGGCATGCGATTGGTCAAATTCATTATATTTGCCTACAGCCGTATAATGAGTTCTTTATAGCTGAGTAGCGAACTCGATGTAAATGTAAGATTATAATTTTGCGTACCTACCTAATCTTAATTTAAACATGTCATTCGATGACTTGAAAATAGTTATTTGTTATACAAGGGTGCAAAGTTGTATTTTACCCGCGAGTATGAAATTCAGCTCGCTTCGCTTCGCGCTCAGGATTCTATTTTAGAACCACTCGCTTCGCTCGTGGTTCAACTATAGAATCCTTTCGCTTGCTCGTGTTTCAACATACGAGAAGTAAAATACATTTGCACCCGTGTGTAACACAAAACTTTTCCCCTCACTATAGCGAGGAAACTCAAAAAAGGTAATTATTTGTTCACATTACAATCATCATCGGGTAGTGATAATAATTTTCCAAATGCATATTGTATTTAATGCAAGATTTCGTCGCAGTAAACTTAGCACGAAAAAGTAAACGCAGCACGATTTTAACACATTCCTGTAGTTGCACACCAACGCCAATGCATTATTAATTTATCATTCTCATTCATTATTTTTACAAAATTATAACAGAACACTCTGAAAGTTGTTTAGTTTACTATTTTTATACGTGTTCGAGTCGGTAAATAAAGATTATAACCTATAATATTCATTGACATTTTCTGCGTTTTGTGATTGCATCTAGTCATCTTATCTTGATTCACTAAAACAATTTTTACTTATGGAAATTTAGGATTTATGTAAAATCATCATATTATATAAAAGTTTGTATTTTACACTAAATTCTCAAACAAATTATTTAATTATCATTAATATGGAACGATTAGCTTGAGCATTTTACGTTTTGTTAATGCTACTTCGCGCTACGCTCCAAGGTCATTACTTTGCCACACAAGTGAATAATATGCGTTTTTACACGTTCGTATTAAAGGATAAACGAGCACTTTACGAGCTAGTGAGGGGAAAATAATATTTAAGTTACTTATCGAAAAATGCATATATATATAAGGTCGTGCAGTCATCATCATCAGCCACGAAGACCACAAAAACACGTAACATGCTCTTATGTCACTCTAAGGTTGCTGGTGACAGTGGTGACTGTCTTTATTTATAGGTACACCGCATCTACAGATAATTCTTACGATGATACCAGAAAGATGAATTTGACATAGAAGTTAAATTCGCCATGTAATGTTATGAATGTTATGACTGTTAAGGTATATGTATATTATGTACAGTTAACTTCGATGTCAGTTTTGTAACGACAATTACGCATTAAATATTAACATTTATTTATCATTTAATCTAAAAAGAATACGCGTTTATGCAATATAAAAACATGAATAAAATGGATTGACGTAAATATTTCGTGCTTAATCGTTGTTACAAAACTGACGTCGATGTTAACTTTTTTGTCAGAGTTCAGCTAATTGGGTGTCCCTAGAAGTGAAAATGCCCCCCTATGTCTGTAAATTATCTTACTTTTTTCGTTCATCACACGACAGGGTCATGGCAGCTGAAGAATCTTGGGACCTCTTGTAAATAGAGTACAAGCTGGGATCAATCTCTTGACTGATACCTCGTTTGGCGCGGTACATAGATGTGTCGCTCTGCAAGCGAGAATAATTATATTAAGTAGGTACTTACCTACAACTACAATTTGCGTCTTAATACACGCTAAACACTATAGGGAGATGGCACTAGGAATGAACAATGACTCAATAACGTAATAAATAACCTAATCATCATCATCATCAGCTAATTGACGTCCACTGCTGGACACAGGCCCCCACAGAGAGTTCCACAAAGATCGGTCGTGAGCTGTCCGCATCCATTGGACACCCGCAACCTTTACCAGTTAACCTCGGGGCCATTTTTTGTTTGTACTCATCATGGGGGGTTTATACCATAATCGCCACGCTTGGCAGGCGGGTTGGCGATCGCAGTTTAGTACACCGCATTACAGGGATGCTGTTGCCCATCCACCGGTGGTTTTGGACGTAGTTTAACGACATAACCTAATAACCTACTTAAATCAAAGCATACCTAGGTACATTCATTATTTTAACGAAAATTAGAGTACCTAGTGCATTTATTTTGCAACTATTTTTTTCGAGCCGCATGTTCTTAGAACTGTTTGACATGACTGGATTCACTAGTACCTGCCAACTAAATTGTACAACACTGGTGCCGCTACACTAGTGCGAATTTTTTATCACTATTATACACGCGCGACAATAATTAAATTAAAAGTTTTAACAAGACGCAAAGGTACCCCAACTCCTCCTGCGGGTATCGTAAGAGTCGACTAAGGGATTGAAGTGTCACTGACCATTATTTGATAAAAGATTGATGATGGGCAGCAGCGTCATTATAGTGGACACATTACTCAGATCGCCAATCCGCTTGCCCAGCGTGGCGATTATGGGCATTTATCTCCTAATGCGTCTATACGCATAGTTAATCGTAGAGGCCTACGTCCAGCAGTGGACTAGCTTAGGCTGATGAAGAAAAGGTACTACAAAGCAGGAGGGTGCAATCGACCACATTTCACTGACGATTTATGACCCTTAGTACCTACTATGTGCATAAAGTTGACGAAAGGTTGCTGTTGGCAATGATATCTGGGGGCTTATCATGACGTACTAATGCAATTCAGTTTAGGTTCACACAAAGGGACAGTGATATACGACTCGTATAGTCTTGACCCTTTCTCTCGACCTAAACTGAACCGCATTAGTACTAAATTAGTACGTTATTGTAACCCCCCAGGACACGAGTAAGAAGTGACGTTACAGCAGCGTGGTGGTGTATTGGACCATAGTTAGGTGGTTTTCGGTAAAACTGCATGGGTATACAAAACTATAAGGACCTATGACTGAACTAATTGTGGGTTGGAGACTCATTAGGTAGGTAAATATTTTAACCTAACATTAGACCTGTACCTATAGGTGTGATATCAGCTGAGACGGAGTTACAGAACCTCCCGGCCCTCCCGGGTCGGAGGTGTAATCCGGCCTTAGGGATTTGTCGCCAATAATCTGGTCCTGAATACACATTTCTTAACGAGCCCTGGTTTCTGGTGAACCAGCGTAACTGTGACCAATCGTGGTCGAAAACGAATTTGTACAGATTGGTCATACAAGTTTCTTACACTTTTTTAATGCAATAGGACAAAGGTGGAGTTTATGAATCTGTAAGATTGACAGTGATAACTTTCCTCTTTTTTTGTTGACTGTTAATTCAGTTGACACTGTTGACAGTAGGTACTAGACCTAGACTAATGGTACTTAGTTTAATAACACTTAGCTTGATAAGTCAAATAACGTAGCATAAAAATTACACTACACATACACTGCCTCGGGTTGCCCGCGCACCCGAGTGCCCGCGACACCAAATAAATATTATCCGACGTTCGGGAGGCCCAAAATGGAGACCTCCCAACGACCCGCTACGACACCCAGCTAACTCCGTCTGAGGAGCCTGAGGGAACCTTTAAAAAAATAGTTTAATCGAATAAATATCTGAAGTGATACCCACCCCAGACAAACGTGCGTTGTTAAATGTTAACTACTGCATTGTTGCTATTGATAACGATTTGTTAGATTATTTCCCCGAACTCATTATTTCTTCGAAGTAAATTTTCCTTTCGTATTTTTCCCCGATCGGTAAAATTCGTATGTACCATTATTTATTTTTCGTTATTTTAGTCAGTAAGCACACCTTCCGTTCGTATTTTTATTTTTCTTATTTTTTCGATTCGCGTTATTTGTTAAACGTAATTTATACTTATTGTTATAACGTACAACTATACGTACGAGTATAAGGTACAACTCTCAAAAACCTTATATGCTAAATTAAGCCTAACTTACGTAACTTAGGGCCATGGGAACTCCGACTGCATGTTTAGCACGTTAAAATGACGTTGGGTTGTATTGTATTCCGTCTGCCTCCCCTTCCCCATAACCTATTGATAGGTACCTATAGACTATTTTTACAAATATCCCTGAAGTGACTGCCCCGTGATATTAATAATCATGCTAAGTGCTCGTGTTTATGAGGAATTTCAAATATCACGTGATTTAATAGGAATATTACAATAAATAAAAGTGGGTACAATCAAGATGCACGCCAATAGTTATTTTATTACATTTGTTTTACTAGGAAAAAAATGGAAAATTTTCGTATTGTTTTTATTTGTCGTATTTTGAGATATTTTCAACGCACGTACATAAACTCACGCCCTGTATTCCCAGAAGGGGTAGGCAGCGCACATGAAACTCGTTTCAGTGCCTTTTTTAGTGTTTTTGAGTTTTGAGATGTACATAATGTAATATTGCAGTGACGGGTCGCTAGTCCACCGCCCACAATACACGGGAACACATATCCCCTAGCTGACTTCTACGGGAGGAAAGTGGGTGGCAGTGTTGGGCAAAGCGTAATTGAATTACTAATTAATACAAATTACATAATAATTTAAATTACATGAAGTTTTAATTACATTCAATTGAATGAATAATTATGTAATTTGTAATTAAATTACAAAAAGTAATTAATTGCGCCCAACACTGGTGGGTGGTGACACTGGTGACATTCTTAACCGACACCACACGGGCCTCTTAACCCAGCAATATCCGTGTGGTATTTTCAAAATACAATGAGATGTGCGATTTAAGCATATTGAATATAAAATACTATAAACGGCTGTGTTTTCAACACTGTCATGTTTTCGAAGGTAACGGTGTAGTTCAAACGCCAAAAAGTTTATTACAGTCTCATAATGGCTTTCAGCATGGCTTTTTGCTTCAGTCTATCCACAAGATCAAAAAAATATATTTAAAACTCGACGTTGAAAATTTTACGGTCGGCTTACAATTTTCGCAATCGCAGAATAATTTTTCTTTTCAGGTCACTGCATCATTGGAAAAAAATCATTTTAGTATAATCCCGAATGTGTAAATATGCTGCATAGAAAAAAACCGATGAGAAAATTATGCTCTTGGGAAAAAAAGAAAGCGTTTAAATAAAGGACCAGAAAACTATAATACTGTTAAAAATAATTTTCGAGGAAAAATGCGAACGGAAAATGTACTTCGAAGAAATAATGAGTTCGGGGAAATTATCTAACAAATCTTGTTAACTATTACTATCAAGCCCTATTTAATAAAGCTTACAATTACATATTTTATGGAACAATTTAAATTGTTTTTTTATTTTATTATTCTTGTGACACCTCCGGCTTTGGTAAACTTCTGTAGTATTTTTTTTTTGGTATATGATATCTAATTAATATTTAAACTTATAATTACAACTTATAATTTCCATGAAAAACATAAGGTTAGAAACAGAGTAATAAAATTGTACCTATTTTAAAATTTTGGTATTGACGCCATTATGTAGGCAATTGGAATGAAATCCCTGGGCTACCAAGAAACGTAGATTCTGGTCCGTCTGTCTGAGCCTTATTAATAGGTACACTTGTTTGCCATAATACTCGTCTAGGCCCACTAATATGTCAAGACGCTTTTAAGCTGTATTCTACATCCGCAGTATAAAGTCAGCTAATACATTTAACTGTTTGGTGGGTAGGTAACATGTTATATATATTTTTTGTAATTACGTTATATAGAGAACAAAATCGAATATGCAAGCCCTACGTTAAGTATGAAATGTTTAATATTGTATTCAACATAATACAATATTAAACATAAAGAATACTATAACTGAATTCTTAAAATTTGAATTCGTAGGTGCCTAGTTAGAAATGTCTAAAATGTACAGACTTTGAATTCACTGCTCATGCTCTCTTAAATTCCTTGCATGTTCATACTAATATTAATATTACGAAAACCACAAGTCTAGACGTCTGGAGCTCTTGTTTGAAGCTCTTTTTAGTTGGTGGTGAAAGGATTCAATAAGGAAATGAGAAATGGCCGAGCTTTGGCCAATGACAAGAAACCATAGACTATCGTACTTGAACTCCGCGTTAAGAAGCGCTATCAGTGAGCAAAGTAGGTATGAATGGGGAAAACCTCTTTATGGATGGAAATTTTAAAACTTTGAGAAACGATGAGGTAATTATAAAAAAAAATCAGCATTGTGAAAGTTTTCTTCTCAGAAAGGGATGGAAAGGTCGTATGGAGGTAACGTCTTTTTATGAGATGGAGACTTAAAATTATTATTCATTTTATTTTTTAGATTACATACTAATTCAATAAAAAAAAAATACTATGAAGTTTGGAAAAATCATGAGTGGGAGAAATAGGAGTTAGATTTTATGGGGCAACATCTTTTTTGAATTTATCCCCTAGCTGACTTCTACGGGAGGAAAGTGGGTGGCAGTGTTGGGCAAAGCGTAATTGAATTACTAATTAATACAAATTACATAATAATTTAAATTACATGAAGTTTTAATTACATTCAATTGAATGAATAATTATGTAATTTGTAATTAAATTACAAAAAGTAATTAATTGCGCCCAACACTGGTGGGTGGTGACACTGGTGACATTCTTAACCGACACCACACGGGCCTCTTAACCCAGCAATATCCGTGTGGTATTTTCAAAATACAATGAGATGTGCGATTTAAGCATATTGAATATAAAATACTATAAACGGCTGTGTTTTCAACACTGTCATGTTTTCGAAGGTAACGGTGTAGTTCAAACGCCAAAAAGTTTATTACAGTCTCATAATGGCTTTCAGCATGGCTTTTTGCTTCAGTCTATCCACAAGATCAAAAAAATATATTTAAAACTCGACGTTGAAAATTTTACGGTCGGCTTCGATTTGTCGCAATCGCAGAATAATTTTTCTTTTCAGGTCCCTGCATCATTGGAAAAAAATCATTTTAGTATAATCCCGAATGTGTAAATATGCTGCATAGAAAAAAACCGATGAGAAAATTATGCTCTTGGGAAAAAAAGAAAGCGTTTAAATAAAGGACCAGAAAACTATAATACTGTTAAAAATAATTTTCGGGGAAAAATGCGAACGGAAAATGTACTTGAAGAAATAATGAGTTCGGGGAAATTATCTAACAAATCTTGTTAACTATTACTATCAAGCCCTATTTAATAAAGCTTACAATTACATATTTTATGGAACAATTTAAATTGTTTTTTTATTTTATTATTCTTGTGACACCTCCGGCTTTGGTAAACTTCTGTAGTATTTTTTTTTTGGTATATGATATCTAATTAATATTTAAACTTATAATTACAACTTATAATTTCCATGAAAAACATAAGGTTAGAAACAGAGTAATAAAATTGTACCTATTTTAAAATTTTGGTATTGACGCCATTATGTAGGCAATTGGAATGAAATCCCTGGGCTACCAAGAAACCGCGTAGATTCTGGTCCGTCTGTCTGAGCCTTATTAATAGGTACACTTGTTTGCCATAATACTCGTCTAGGCCCACTAATATGTCAAGACGCTTTTAAGCTGTATTCTACATCCGCAGTATAAAGTCAGCTAATACATTTAACTGTTTGGTGGGTAGGTAACATGTTATATATATTTTTTGTAATTACGTTATATAGAGAACAAAATCGAATATGCAAGCCCTACGTTAAGTATGAAATGTTTAATATTGTATTCAACATAATACAATATTAAACATAAAGAATACTATAACTGAATTCTTAAAATTTGAATTCGTAGGTGCCTAGTTAGAAATGTCTAAAATGTACAGACTTTGAATTCACTGCTCATGCTCTCTTAAATTCCTTGCATGTTCATACTAATATTAATATTACGAAAACCACAAGTCTAGACGTCTGGAGCTCTTGTTTGAAGCTCTTTTTAGTTGGTGGTGAAAGGATTCAATAAGGAAATGAGAAATGGCCGAGCTTTGGCCAATGACAAGAAACCATAGACTATCGTACTTGAACTCCGCGTTAAGAAGCGCTATCAGTGAGCAAAGTAGGTATGAATGGGGAAAACCTCTTTATGGATGGAAATTTTAAAACTTTGAGAAACGATGAGGTAATTATAAAAAAAAATCAGCATTGTGAAAGTTTTCTTCTCAGAAAGGGATGGAAAGGTCGTATGGAGGTAACGTCTTTTTATGAGATGGAGACTTAAAATTATTATTCATTTTATTTTTTAGATTACATACTAATTCAATAAAAAAAAAATACTATGAAGTTTGGAAAAATCATGAGTGGGAGAAATAGGAGTTAGATTTTATGGGGCAACATCTTTTTTGAATTTAGATTAATATATAATAATTATCATAAATCACCAGATTTAAAACATTATAGAAAGCTTACTTGACGCAAACATGAACTATGTGCCGCGTTTTGGAGTCTTCCACCCAATTTGGGTGTTGAGCTCAATTCGCAGTCTTGTGGGGGTGTAATCTGTGTAAGGAGAAAGGTACAATGTATTACCCCACCTCTTAGTTCTTAGAAAAGAGTTTGAGAGCGTACCGATATTCGCATTAGTCAATTTTGCAAGTGAAATGGCAGCTGGGGGAGTTAGAACGTAAGTATGTGCTAAGTAGATTCGATACTTTCACAGCGAAACTGTGTTGTAATCTGTGTAGTCGACGTGGATGATACAGTCGTGGCCAGATAATTAGGAACAAGATTTTTTCCCCCATACAACTGCCTGCAAACAGGGCTTTGCAAATTTGATAATAATTTAAGAAATAATTGACCATTTTTGTTTATTAATATCAGAACTTATCTATGATTAAATAAGGTATACTGGAACATATTGCAAAGTTCCATAAAATACCTATCTTGAAAAATATGGATGACGCCATAAACGCTTCAACCTAATTAAGAACAAAATGTATGAAATTGTTCCTAATTAAGTTGAAGTGTCTGTGGCGTCATCCATATTTTTCAAGTTAGGTATTTCTTAGAACTTTGCAATACGTCCCAGTATACCTTATTTAATCATGGATAAGTTCTGATATTAATAAAGAAAAATGGTCAAATATTTTTTAAATTATTATCAAATTTGCAAAGCCCTGTTTGCAGGCAGTTGTATGAGAAAAAAAATCTTGTTCCTAATTATCTGGCCACGACTGTATATTTACACTATTGTTATGTATTTCTTTGTTCTAAGAAACGTCTAAAAGTGTAAACATACATATACCTACCTGTATATTCGTTTGACGGTAAAAAAACAATCTCGTACCGATTTCCATTCTAGCAGGCTTTAGCTAAATATTTCATCAAAAATTCGGTAAGAAATTTTAGCGTCCGCCTGTGAAATTATTTTAGAGAGTTCGTAATTTACGGGCAACTGATTAGCATTTCCCTAGCGTTGTTCCGGTTTCTTAAGATAGGTAAGCCGTCCAACTTATATTAGCTTCAGACGTTGGCGCTAAATAAAATCTTTAGAAGCTCTGTTAGCTTTCTTCCCAAATGCAAGAGCACGGGCTATTCGATGGTTTGAAAGAACTGGTATACCTACATACATATTTATATTAGGTACTTACCTATACAGTGTGTGTCTTTGATAGCGACATTGCTTTTAAGTAACGATAGATTAATGTGTTGTTAACCATTTTAGTAGAATAATATAACGATTGCCTTTATTATTTAAGAGTAATTAATTTTTATAAAAATCTCGAGCAGCAATGTAATGCAAACATTTATTTGACGTTTCTGAGAGGAAAAGCTAGTTTTCATTTTAATTCGATCAAATCATTAAAGTAACTGCGAACTGTTGCCGACGTTAAATTATTTACTGAATTATCCATTACTAGAAAATACTACAATTTAAAACATGCGAGATTTGGACTACACTAGCACAACAAATTTACATCAACAATTCTTTCTGTGTCTTACTGTCTTAGCCAGCACATTTTGAATCGTATTATTCACTGAACTGATATCAAAAATCACTGCACATACATTATCACTTCTTAGAAATCACATTACCTAGTTCAAACATTTTTATTAAATTTATTAGGAAAGTCTGTCGATCAACAAACTTGATGTTATCTTGACACTTCAACTCAATCAATGTGAAGTTTTCAATCGGTACATAAACAAAACGATTATCTGATTCCGCCTTCTTAGTTAACACAAAATTACCTAGCGCTTAATCGTCTTTGTCGCACTTATAAGAAAGAATGACAAAGACGGAACACTAAAATACGCTACTGAGCGATAGCCATTGGCAACTTGGCTAGGCACCCTGGGCTGTTAAGTCCTTTTCTTATGAACAAGGGTCATGATTTTTGACGGACTTGTCATCGAAAAGTGTCACCGACATGTAGGATGTAAATAGGTAGGTAATTAGGGTAATATCACCAATAGATGAACAGTTAAGCAACTTTCGCAACTTTAAATATTTTTTTCTATATGATGTAACTCATATTTATCAATTTTTATTTTTTATATGATTCTGCATTTAATTGAGTTTAGAATAAGTTATTTTCATGCCTCGTATTAAAATTCAGTAATTTTATAAAAATGATTATATTAAAAAAGGAGTCAAATTCCCCAGTAGTTGAACAAAGTGCCCTATCTCTGAACAATTTGACCCCAATAGATGAACCAGCATAATCGCAATATGGCGAGACCAATATATGAACGGCAAGACCCCAATAGATGAATAGAGCAAAGTAAAAACGTTAGTTTTTTCGATAAATTAATTGTATTTGACCTTATTTAATGAAACATAAACACAGTGTTCTGTGTCCTCTTCGCCCGGATACCCCGCAAGGGCTAGACGTGTCTAAGTCCCCACGCAAATTTATTTATTAAAAACAAAATAATTATTTACGTTATTTAATTCATTTGAGAGACTAGGAGTGCATGGGCTTGAGAGTGCATCGCTTATCGGAACCACTGCAGTACGTCACAACTACGAGCTACGCCGCAAGCCGGGTGAGTGCTACGCTGCTACGCCGTCCACTCGACGCATCTACTACGCGCTATCCGCTACGCCGCGATCGGTGCTCAGCGGTTACCTCCTGTGCATTGATGCTCTCCTGGTACTGTGTTGGTGTGTTGTGTGTTATTCTCTAGTGAGTTGCGCGCGCGTTCTTGGTACGCGTATATTACTTACTTTACTAACGTATCTCTCCGTGAACTCTGCTACCCTAGTACAATATGACGAGTCCACTTGATCTGAATGTGTCGTCGGTGAACGACATGTCGATTGAGTTAAATGATAGACGCTCGCCGAATTTCATAACTCAACGGCAGCAAACACAGCAAAGACAGTCTGACAACATAACGATCTCAGATTTTAATGACTTTAAGGAGGAGATCAGAAATTTAATGAGGTATTATATTGGCTGTCAGCAAAAAGATATCAGCGAGCTGAAAGACTGTGTCAAAGAAATAAAGCAGTCTACAGATAACATAGAAGCTGCTTTGGATGAATTACACCATGAAAATCAAAAGCTGAGGAAGAACATTAGTGAACTTGAAAATCATATGAAAGAAGACAGAGAACACATTTCCTTTTTGGAAGAAAAATTGGACGAAATTCAATGTATGAACAGGAAAAGCAACTTTGAGATCAAAAATGTCCCTAGGAAGGAAAAAGAAAGCAAGCAGGATTTGGTTGAATTGGTCACTACCCTTTCGGAAACGATCGATTGCAAGATTAATAAAAGTGACATAAAAGACATTTACAGAATTCGTTATAAAAATTCAGCTCAGAAAAATGCACCGATTGTAGTCGAAACCAACTCCACCTTCCTAAAAAATGATTTTTTAAAAATGGCTAAGTCGTATAACATACGAAATAAATCGAAACTCTGCGCTAAACACCTGGGTCTTAAAACACAGGAAGACACTCCTGTGTTCCTTTCTGAAAACCTTACCTCGAAGGCAGCGCGCTTGCATTTCCTGGCCCGTGACTTATCAAGATCAAAGAGTTACAAATATTGTTGGACGTCGTATGGCAAAGTGTACGTTCGGAAAAACGACGATTCACCAATAATCCTGATAAAACATGAGGATCAAGTACATCAATTATTACAGGGGGATTGACAATTAATATACATAATAAGCATGCTATTTTTGGTCTTGTTAAATTGCAGCACGTTATTATTTGTAAGACAATTTTGGCTCAAAATTATAGTATTTTGTTGGCAAGATTTATTAACACAACACACATATATCATACACACTTTTACACATATTTACACATTTAATGATCATGGATCTATTTTAATTCCAATCAATAAAATAAACAATGTAATACATTATTCAAATAAATCACATCAACTACTTACATGCAAGAAAAATATTTTTATTATTATTTATTGTACAGGTCTCTTTTTAACGTGTATCAGCTCTGGCTTTACATTTTGCATAATTATTTTTTTAAACTCGAAACTAATTATGAAGTACTTGCTTCATTCCAATTACTATAATGGGTGATACACTACAAACACTTAATGAAATCGATAGACTTGAGATAGCTCACTCTTTTGAATGTGACACTGTGAACTTGCATAGCTATTTAAATATTAAAAATAATGATTTTACATTAGTAACACAAAACATAAGGAGTATTTATTGCAACTTTGATAGTTTTATATTATCCTTATCATGTCTTAAGTTTGACACTGATGTTATGGTTTTAACTGAATGCTGGCTTGACTCCAGCAAACACATTCCTCAATTGCCAAACTACAATATGTACTATTCAACACAACAACTTAATCAGAATGATGGCGTAGTAGTATATATTAAAAATTCTCTTCAGCACAAAGTAAAAGAGGTAAAATTACTAAACGCATCCTGCCTACAGTTACAGGTACTTAATAATACAATTTTATGTATTTATAGATCCCCTTCCAATACAAATGCTGACGCTTTTGTTCACTCGCTAAATAGTCATATAAATACTATTAAGTCAATCAAGAAACACATTATAATCACCGGGGACATTAATATAAATATAAAACTAAATACCGATGAACGCACACAAGACCGAAATAATAGGCTTCAATATTTAGACATGCTATCATTACATGGAATTTTAGCAGCACATACGATACCTACTAGAGAAGGAAACTGTCTCGACCATGTAATGTTGAAGATAAATAGATCCAAATGCCAGGCCTTAGTAGGTGTACTGCATACTACAATTACCGACCATTATACTGTGTTGTTATGTATGTCTAAAACGAAAACAAATGTATGCCTGAACAAGACTAAAACTGTAATTGACTTTGATGCAGCTTTAGAGGACCTCAAACAGACAAACTTTCAAAATCTAATGCATAATAGCGATCCTGGCACAGTTCTTGATATTTTAATCTTTGAGCTAACATCGGTGTTAAATAAAAATAAAACAGTAATAAGTATACCTAAAAAATTTAGAAGTATAAAACCCTGGATTACACCAGGAATTTTACGTTGCATACGTAATAGAGATGACTTGCAAAAACGGTTAAGAAATGATCCTTTCAACAACACATTAAAAATAACATATAAAAGGTATCGAAACACCTGTAATAAACTAATAAAAAAATTAAAACGAAATTATGAACGAGAGCTTTTAAGTAAGTCATCGAAAAATAATAAACAACTTTGGAAAAACATAAAAAACATTACATATAGCAATAAAAACAACCTCATAAACTCTGAACTCCTTCACTTAAAATCATCCCCCAGTGCCTCTGCAAATCATATCAATAGCTACTTCGCCAATATCGGTAAGCAACTGGCGGTAAATATAAACCCGGATAAAAATATACAGCATACATACTTATTAAATTTTCCTTCTCAGCCAAACTCTTTTTTATTGTCCCATACTGACCATGCCGAAGTTAATACAATAATATCAAACCTTAGAAGTGATAGCGCACCAGGCTGGGATAATATCCCTAACATATTTCTAAAAAAGGCAAAAACTGTGGTGATTCCTCTAATTACACATTTGGTCAATGTTTGTTTTGACACTGGAATTTTTCCAACTCCACTAAAACAATCTATCATTACACCAATATATAAACATGGGGACAGAGAGGATGTCAATAATTATAGACCAATATCTGTACTACCAGCACTTTCAAAAATATTAGAGAAGTTACTAAATAATAGATTGCTCAATTACTTAAATAAGTTTAACTTGTTATCCTTTTCGCAGTACGGGTTCAGACCAGGTAAATCTACTGAAGATGCCGTATCTGCTCTAACCTCACTAATAGCTGAACATCTTGATAGAGGGTCTAAATGTATGTCTGTATACTTGGATCTCAAAAAAGCGTTTGATACAGTCTCTGTCCCCATACTGTTACACAAGTTGGAAAGAATGGGGATTAGAGGTATTCCACTTCGTCTCCTCAAAAACTATCTAACAAATAGGAAACAAAGGGTAAAGTTGGGAGACTCCAGTTGTACCAGTGAAGATGAAGAAGTGACGTACGGAGTACCTCAAGGCTCTGTGCTTGGTCCAACGCTATTTCTAGTTTATATTAACGACTTGTGTAACTTAAAGATCCCACACGCAAAAATATTCTCGTATGCTGACGACACCGCCATCGTCTTCACTGGTACTTCATGGGAAGACATTCGGAAAATCGCAGAGTCTGGATTGGAAATTATTAATTTATGGCTCAGAAACAACATCCTCACGTTAAACACTACAAAAACAAATTACATATGTCACAGCATATACAGTAACACTCAACCAAATCATAGTTTTAGTATTAAAAT
The DNA here is from genome assembly GCA_025490895.1 of Thaumatotibia leucotreta. Taxonomy (NCBI): domain Eukaryota; kingdom Metazoa; phylum Arthropoda; class Insecta; order Lepidoptera; family Tortricidae; genus Thaumatotibia; species Thaumatotibia leucotreta. The sequence continues at coordinate 16,851 of JALPQI010008246.1, forward strand.
ACATAGCTGCTGTAACAATGTACTGAACTGCTGCCAGCAAAATTGTCCGACTATATCCAAAGTTGATAACACTAAATATCTGGGTGTTTATGTGGATCGGGGACTTTCTTGGTACCAGCATCTCGAATATGTCATATTACGACTACGAAAACTTAATTGGATTTTTAAACATATGAGACATGTTGTGCCAAGGACTGACCCCGGTCAGCAGGGCAACAGCAGAGATATTTTAAAAGAGATATATGTATCATTAGTGCAATCCGTATTAACTTATTGTTTACCTATCTGGGGAGGCGCTGCCAAGACTCGTTTCATAGATGTAGAGAGAGCTCAGCGAAGTCTCCTCAAGATTATGTACTTTAAGAAGATGCGGTTCTCCACTGACGAGCTTTATCAAATGTGTAACTTGCTTAGTGTTAGGAAACTATATGTTTTAACTTCTATTCTAAGAAAACATAAAACTACAATTTTTGATTGTAACCTTCTGAAAAAACGAAGGAAAGACATTGTAATGCGTCAACCGAAAACCTACACCACTTTTGCGAATAGACAATATAACAAACTGTCATCACATTTATATAATATTTTGAACAAGAAATTTGATATATACACAAAGTTACAACATGATGTGAAAAAAATTATAACTACATGGTTATTATATAAAAAATATGACGAGGTGGAAGACTTGCTAGGATATGCAGCCTAGCATGGTCTCACCGTAAAACTTACAAATACAGATATGATCCAACTCCTGCATGCACCCACGCATTCACAGACGCGCACTCCTCGCATGCGCGCACACACACACACACACACACACACACACACACACACACACACACAAACACACACACACACACACAAACAAATACACACACACATACACATACACAAACACACACGCAAATACACCATTAACATTTAAAAAATACAGTCTTAAGCATGTACCTATATGTATTACTATTTATAATTAAGTAATAAATTGTAGTAATGGAAGAGCGGTGCCTCCCAGCACAAGTTATTTTCTAAATAACTTACAGGGAGACATTGGCAATTGTAAGTTTCACACTGGATTATAAACAATAAAAGATTTTTGATTTTTTGATTTTGATTTGATTTTGAGTGTGTATTATGTAATAATCTGATCTCTAAGAACAAAAGTTTAACTTTTCCCAAATTCAACCGTTAAATAAAATCAGTTGGTTCATGTTTTGGACACCGCATTAACGAAATGAACGAACTAAATTGATTCGAATTCATTTATTGGAATCCAACCCAAAAGATGAACCAGTAAATTTTCCTAGTTCACATTTTGGACACCGATTCTCGAGTTGAACAATCCCGTTTTCATACAAAAATAAATTACCTTAAAACGTGTTACATGAAAAGAGGCTCGTTCATCTTTTGGTCAAAAAATCATCTACAAAACTGATTGTAATTTTATGTATAAATATTACATCTAGCTATTTTATTATAATTTACACAAGCATTTGAAAATACGAGCCTTTGCCCAAAAGTTGACCGTCGTTCATCTTTTGGCCCAAACACACAATATTGGAACCATAACTTGACCAGCAAATATTTCATAAAATAAATAAAAAAAAACTATTTTTTATAATATACTCAATAGAGATATTACTCTAATATCTATACTGAAGTGAATTAAGGAAATAAAAGCCATATTCGATTTTTTACGTAATTAAAAGCTTAAATTTTTGAGGGCTTTTCTTAATAAGGATCCCATATAAAACGCGATTTTGGTGCGAAGCGCAAACTCGACGGCCGCTCACTGCCGCGTGCGTGGCTTAACTGTCTGGTAATTCGCATGTGAGACACGATATAGTGTTGCCGCATATGAGAAAAATACTCCCGAGCGTGGAAAATTATTCCTGATTTAATTATCTAGATTTTTATACCTATCAGTCAACTTCTGGGTGGCAGTCATCTATTGGTGCTTTTACCCTAATTGTGATTGTCAGGATGTCACTAAGAGCGAGATTACAATGAAATCATATGTCAATTGTTAGGTTTAATTTATTAGTTACTGTTATTACTGATACATTGCGTGCCGAATTAATTTGTATGAAAATTTTTTTTTTAAATACCTTAACTAAATATGCTAATTTCAGTTCATTAAGACTTGTACTTTCACCCCTTAAAAGGAATGTCGTTATGAAAGACACACGCTGTATATTTATGGAATAAAGTGTTTCACGTTTGAATTGATTTTAAAGTACACCTACCGGCAAGGAAAATATAAATCGTCAGTGAAATTGCTTATTATTTTTTGGCAATTAATTAAAATTAAGGTATAGCCCATAAAATTATGTCGTTCTTCGTCACACCTGTTTTATTTTCATGATATTTAAATAAAAAAGCCTTTGAAAAAATCGTTTCCATTCGAGGGTGTGCGATTTCCGTGACGTTGAATGTATTTTATGGGACTTATGTAAATATTTCATTTTGGTATTTTAACAATTACATTGGTAATTAAAAAAAAAAAATGCTGCGTTCTAGCCTCCTCGCTATGGTGTCGAGCAGAACATTCTGTGTTCATTGTGACGAACTTTGCCAAATAAGGGGAAGGAGAACTGGAGACAGATTTTTCACTCCTTTTGGACTCCTCGACAAAGCGGCTGGCAATAGCTGCCAGCCACTGTGTGATTAATACTATTGATTATTAAGTCTGGAGACCTAGCTATACTGGATTACCCGAGAACTTTGATCCGTCCAAGCTCACAGAATAAGTAAAAATTCGCCAGGATGGCATTATGCAGAAAACAACCAGGATTAATCCAAACATAAAGGGAGTTTGTTTTCTCATTTTTATGCCTAGGTAAGCATAAGTTCTAAGATCCCTTGTTCCTTCATGCAACACAGCAGCAAGCCACGCGAAATAAATAATAATACTCGTGTAGGTATACATTATTGTTTGATTAAGACATGTAAGTAGAGATAAATTCATATAAGATTTTTTGCGTAATACCTACAGTCCTACAGTACCGGCCAATAATATATCACATTCGTGACTTTTTGTATGAGCGTGTATAGAATAGAGTAAGCGGCACATGTTCGCATGTAGATAGCACATGCATTCTTTTGATACTTTTGCACAGTTTAATGATGAATACTGTAATTAAGTATTATGAATTATAATGGGCAGTGGTCGGATATCCCGGTGCAACAAGGGGTGAATGACCTCGAACATTATACTAATATGGATATACCACGGGATTCCACAAAATTACATCCAGTAAAGTTTAGTAATATTTTGTAACGCAAAATATGTGCATGTACATACAAGCGTTTATTATTATGCGATTTCGACAATTATTTTAAAAGATAGGTTATAAATCGGTGCATGGCGTGAAGAACTTGATAAATCGAGATGAAAAGTAAAAGAAATTTGAACTTCAATCTGTCATAAATTAAATTTATTTTCCTTTACAGAAATATGTCGAGTTATCAAATTCTTCACGCCATGCACCGAAATTTTGTTTAATATTGACCTTAGTACCAAATAGCCTTTTGGTATAAATATTCTTAAATAAAAGAGTTTAGCTTTAAAAATAGAAGCTTTTTACTAAGGCACAATAGGTTCCACTTCTAGAAATTGCGAACGCAAAAAAAAACAGAAATATCATATAATACACGATTTACCTAATCCGTGATCAGGATTAAACAATATCCATACCCAGCCTAAATTAAAAATTTTAGGTGAGGTCTCCCGCAGATACCTCAAAATTTTATTAATTTAAAATTTGGCATCTGTAAAATACATTTAGCTTTTTTAATTGAAACTGCTTCCGAGGATTACAAACTACGCACGACGTCATTAATCTCTTTAAAATATTTCACATAATACGAAACGGCTGAAAGCCAAGTGCCCCATCTTGTGCTCACCGCGGCTGGGGGGGTAAAGGCAGGTTTGGGTATTTTTCTGTGAGTATTTTTACCCTACTTGGAGACTTCAAGAATATTTTTATCGTGATCCTGAGTCGAACAAGCCCAAACTTGTCCGAATTTAAAAAAAGTGTTTTGAACAACGGTTTGTGAAAACGCCCAAAGATTTCGTTTATGTTCGCAATTTGAGCTGCCTTTTTAAGTATACCTATCAGTTCTATATATTTTTTTCAAACTATACCCGGGAATTTAGGTCATATCCATATTAACTTTTCTACTTGGTATCCCCTGGTGTTGCACCGGGATATCCGACCACTGATAATGGGAGATACAGCATATCACTAAAATAGATGTACTTAGTAAAAAAAATATTACGAAATCTATGCCTTACGCAAAAGCCCTTTATGAAAAAACCACCAGGTACATGATGCCGAGTGTTTTCTTTGCTAGTAGGTACTAAGGCCTATGCCTAGACAATCTATAGTCGTCAGGTGGAAAGTATAGGAAAAAAAAGTTATTCTGAAAAAAAAAAATCCTGTATGATATATTATTGCCCGGTATTGTACCCAAGTAACTGACATTTTTTTAAGGATTTCGGAGGAGCGAAGATTTTGTAGGTAGTATTTAATTTCTAGAAAATTTAAAAAATTGTGTTTATAATTGTATATATATTGCTACTAGATCACTTACGGAGGTCTCGGTAAGCAGCGTGAGCAAATCGGGTCCCCTGATGAACGGCCGCACTCCCTGGCGACTGCTGCTCTCCATGAGCAGCGAACATTTCGAGTCTATTGCGAATTCGCTCTTGTATTTTTCTTCTGGGAGACCCTAGAAATATAATAAATAGGAGCATTCCATGGGCTGTCCCGTACAAACGTGTATATTTCGATAATTCGAGTTATCTTCCGATTTTTTAGTTATTACATATATTTTTGAGTCATTTTCGACTCCTCTCAATCTGGAATCTGGGCTCAAAATTAATGCAGGCAAAACCAAAACTCTTGTGGTATCAAAAAGAACAGTTGTCACTTCAATTTCTTTAGGCAATACAGCAATTGAACAGGTTAAGAAGTTTAAATATTTAGGCAGCATTATAACCGATGACTCCAGATGTACACCTGATATTGTTACCAGGATAGCCATGGCCAAGCAAGCATTTAATTTAAAAAGACCTTTGCTCACGGCTAAAATATCACGCTTGACACGGAAGAAACTAGTTAAAGTGTACATTTGCAGCATTGCTCTCTATGGCTGTGAAACGTGGACCTTGACGCAACGGGACAGGGAGAGATTGCAGGCTTTTGAGATGTGGTGTTGGCGAAGGTTAGAAAAGATCAGTTGGACAGAGAAAAAGACTAATGAAGAGGTATAGTCCAAGAAAGAAGGACATTATTAAAAGTGATTGAAAATAGAAGAGGAAAAATGATAGGTCATTTACTTCGTCATGATGACTTCATTAAAGTTTTAATCGAAGGAAAGATAGAAGGAAAAAGGAAAAGAGGAAGACCACGGAGAGCCTACATGGAGCAATTGAAGGAAACTATAGAAGTTGAAACGTATAGAGAGCTGAAGGAAAAGGCAGATCATAGAATAGAATGGAAATTACTCCACCGACAAGAGCCAAGCTCTTAAATAAATGATGATGATGATTTCGACTCCTCTAGTCACGAAAGAGGACTTCGATAAACCCACAATTTTGAGAAAAACCATGTTCGTACGGGACATCGGTGGACTTTTTCGTGGAATGCACCAATAGATGTCGTTAGACACATCATTGTGGTCATTGTGGACACCATCTTTCGCTGAAGAATCCACGTGGGCAGGTAGTGAGGCGAGAAGAGTGTTTCAAAAATAATTACACTTTATAAAGAACATACGATGTAATACGATTATTCATATTCACTAAAAATACGGAGATTAGCACTGATTAATATCGATTACAATTAATAAAACGATCCACCGCAGTCCGCAACACGTGAGGCGCGAGCGCAATATGGCGACCGTCCTTCGACAACTGTCAGTCTAATAATCAATATAATCATGGCCGCCGCCCCAGTGCTCGGTGTTCCGTCAACTGACAGTTCATTTAAAAACCTCAATCTATTATTTAGTTATCCATGCGCCGTCAAATACTATGCATAGTTGGTATTCTGTAAAGGGTACCAACATCCCCAGTTTGACCACAACGCGATAGCGATTGACAGGCCACCTGCTTCCGGGCAGGTGTCCCTACACTACATCTACATGCTCGAGTTGCCCTGCTTTTAGTGGAGATACCCCACATACCAGAAGGATCTCGTTGAGGATGCCGTTGATGATGTGGCCGAAGAGAAGCACGTGCAGCGTGGTCATCTGCGACATCGGCTCGTTCGACATGTGCTTCTAATATAGATCCAGGTACTCGAGTTGCCTTGATTTTAGTGGAGATGCCACACATAGGTACCAGAAGGATCTCGTTGAGGATGCCGTTGATGATGATGGGGCCGGAGAGCAGCACGTACAGCGTGGACATCTACGACATCGGCTCGTTCGACATGTTCTTCTAATATAGATCCAGATACTCGAGTTGCCTTGATTTTAGTGGAGATGCCACACATACCAGAAGGATCTTGTTGAAGAAGCCGTTAATGATGCGGCCGGAGAGCAGCACGCGTTGCGTGGCCATCTGCGGCATCGGCTCGTTCGACATGTGCTTTTAATATAGAGCCAGATGCTCGAGTTGCCTTGCTTTTAGAGGTACTCCACATACCAGAAGGATCACGTTGAAGAAGCTATTAATGATGCGGCCGGAGAGAAGCACGTGCAGCGTGGACATCTGCGGCATCGGCTCGTTCGACATGTTCTTCTAATATAGATCCAGATACTCGAGTTGCCTTGCTTTTAGAGGTACTCCACATACCAGAAGGATCTCGTTGAGGATGCCGTTGATGATGATGCGGCCGGAGAGCAACACGTGCAGCGTGGACATCTGCGGCATCGGCTCGTTTGACATACGCTTCTCGTACTCGTTGTTGCGCGCCCTACGATATTTAAAAGATATGAAGCGACAGAAAAATTGAGATTTTAACTTTACAATTTTACGAACTTTGAGATTTTAATATCAAAAACAATCACGATCATTACAAAAATAAACCCAAATAATTTAAATATAAATAACTTTAAATTACCGACATGTATCTATTCATTTCAGCTATTAACTACAAGAAAGAATAATATAATTCTTATTGAATATAATGATAAAACAAGGTTTCCAAAATTCTATTACATGTCCTCTTTTTATTTAAAATGAACATAACACGCGCTCACGTCGAGAGAAAATAAATAAACTTATGGAAGTATGTACGGTATCAAGATGGTACGAAATGAGAAAAAAACGTCATTGAGAGCCTTATTGCGTCTTATAGTTTGAAAACCATTGGAAATCGGGTTGAGTATCTCAGATAACAGTAAATGAAATTGTGTCCATTATGGCAATAACAGCAAAGTGAATTAACTTACGTTTTGCGCTGAAGTTGACTCGCAGCTAACACGTTCTTGTCGTGGAACGTGGTGAGAATCAAATATGGCCGCCGTCCCCTCAGCTTCAGCATCAGAGCGCTTTCGAGGTCCATACTGCAGATACGCACTTTGCCATCGGAAATGAAAGCCTCTTCACGGCCTGTAAATACGAGTAAATGTTTGTTGATTCGTTTGACTAACATTAAACGTTATCTCATGAAAAGCATGTCGTTAAACTAGTTAGCAACCCCCTTATTCATAAATAAATATCATAAACGGCTTCTTTGCAAGCCGATAAGTACCGTTTGTTCATTTCCGTCTTACCTATCAATATTTTTATAAGACCGAAAGCGTCAAACGAAAGTTATCGTAGTATTATACGACGTTTATTAATAGGGTTAGAGTTATCTAAAAAAATCAGACACCTGTGGGTCAAGTGAAATTTTAGTTGACTTTTGATGATTGTAAACGTAATCACAATTCAAATGTGAGAAAAAAAGGCAGATACAGAGAGAGTATAAATGAAATCATCATAGACGTACAAAACAACAAGACGTAGGTAACAATATTAACATCACCTTCTTATATACATATAATAGGTAGTTCTGATTAAAACATTAGCGAGTTCCCTAACGGCTTTTCGTAAGAATACATACTATAACCGTTTTGCTTTCACAAAAAAATATATTGAACTTTATCTTGTGACGGACAAATAAGATATCAGGATTGTGCCTTTTTGTGCTCCTCTTGGTTAAAACAAAATATACGAGTATCTATTTTATAAAAGCAAAAACTAACAAAAACTCTTGTTAGAGTTTCTAGCGATATTCGGTTTCATCGTTGCTAGAAGTTTTAGTAATAACCGGTTGACTGAACAATATTATATTTTATCTTTAAACGCGCGAGAACTTTTCTCAAATTCTCCGGATAAAATGTCTCAAATACCAATAGCAGGAACGCTATAAAGTGTGAAAATCAGATAACGAGTATAACGTATACGGGTTCGAAAAAGAGTGCGAAATACTTACCGCAATACTATTTGGTGACTGAAAGTGACATAGGATGTTTCTTGACTCACTAATAACCTCTCACACACCATCACATATTTTAGTATGGGACTATCCCCGAAAAAAAAAAACAACTTTTTCATAAAAATTGGTAGGTAACATGATCTTGACATTTTGACAAGTTTTTTTTTTGCAAAATTGCAGTATAGGTACTCTTAATCAAGGCAGTCGCCAGAAGGTCTAACGCAAACTTGTGAATTCGAAAATAATGGGCAACTGTCTCTGTCACACTAATGACGGCTTCGTAAGAGTGGCAGCGACAAATGTTCATAATTGAGGAATATCGAAGTTGGTAAACGGATAGTTTTGCGGCAAATGTAGCAGCTACGTACGGGCTACGGCGTAGCGCTAGCAACGTTGCGCGTTGCTTCGTAGCAACGAAATTGTACAATTTAAAGTTTAGTGAGAATGCGTTTGGACTTTCGGCCGAGGGGCGTGCGGCGGGGCGTCCATGATATGCCTCCACTACACGTCTGCGGATGGGTCCGCGGACGTCGGCGTATGTATCCGCAGACGAATCTTCACCAACCGTCCACACGTCTGTTGATCGTTCAAAAATATCCATAATCTAGCACAACTCTTTTTTTTTTGGTTTTGGATAATCTATTGGTAAGAGTTGATTAAATAGCACTGATTTAGCAGTAGGTATTCGATCTCTTTAAATACAAGTTTCATTCTCATTGTTCGCTACTTCTTAAAAAATTAAGTATACACATTACCCGCGTTTACGCCTTATACATATCGTAGAAACTTGGTAACATACTTACATAAGTACTTAAATATTTATGTTTTTTTTGAGGGAGATAGGAAGATAGTTTAGAAAGGGGGCGCGCAATGAAAATGGTTTCGAAGTCTTGCTTTAACATACGTTACTTAGATATAGTATTAAAAAAAATCGTACGACTAGCAGCGGATGTCTCGTTCATAAAGTCATTGTTTAGCGACAATATATTACTCACTAAGTCCGTACGATTCGCCGTCTAACTCGTTGTAGGTGAGAAACTCTCCGGCCAGCAGCATGTCGTCGAACTTCTGTCGGGACACTTCTATGTAGTGGCCCTGGTTAAGTGAGATTTTTCTTTAATATAATTTATATACTATACTAGCGACCCGCCCCGGCTGCGCACAGGTACTAATATACCTACATAAAAACCTTCCTCTTGAACTACTCTACCTATAAAAAAAACTCATTAAAATCCGTTGCGTAGTTTTAAAGATTTAAGCATACAAAGGGACATAGGGACAGAAAAAGTGACTTTATTTTATATAGGTACTATGTAGTGATATGTATAGATATAACAATTTGGTAGAGCACCTCTTTTATGGCCTCTTGCTACTTTAGTTTTAGTGAAAATAAATATTAGGAGCATTCCACGAAAAAGTCCACCGATGTCCCGTACGAACACGGTTTTTCTCAAAATTGTGGGTTTATCGAAGTTCTCTTTCGTGACTGGAAGAGTCAAAAATTGCTCAAAAATATAATTATATAATAACTAATAACTCGAAAGAAAACTCAAATTATCGAAATATACACGCGTTTGTACGGGACAGCCCATGGAATGCTCCATTATATGTAATATGTGGGTTGTTCATGAACGAATGTTTATTAATTAGTCAAGTAGACTTATTCTGGGCTGAGCTACTTCGAATTTTAAAGGCCTGAAATATTTATCCTCCTGTCGCCCAGGCAATAAAAATTGCCAGTGAATTTTGAATGAATAGTGCAGGAAATTTAATAGGATTTCATTTGTTTGAGGAGACCTTTTAATAGGCCTCAGGGCGGCAGGAGGTTAAGTCCACAGTTTTATTAATAGGTATGTAGTATAGCTATTATATACCGGGTTATGGAAGACAGCCGTGGTGTGCCGGCGGCCGAGTTTAATTTTCGATCCGCATTCAGCAGCAAGGTCACGCGTCAGAGTACCTGCAAAATTTATAATTAATTATATTTGAACATGCTCTTGCCACTAAGTCGCATATGGTATTATCATATCAATATAATGTCCTGACGAAATTCCTGACATCGTTCTAAAAGTATAAAAGTATAAGTAACATTTCGAGATTTGGCATGTGAGCTTAAATGACGAGCTGTGATGTATCTACTCTATATACAAAATGGCCGTAAGCGTCGTTTAAATTTAGTACAAACGGTATTCTACAAGCGATAGAACACATACTCGTTAGGAGGAAAGAGCTAGGCTGATTTAGTTATTTATATAAAAATATTATAAACATTTTTTAGACTTGCTAATTCCGGTACATTTTTGATAATAGTACATTACTGCAGACGCCGGGAAAGATGGGCTTACCGGCTGAGTAGGTATGGACCGCCGTCCATTTCACGGCGAGGCATGTATAGTGCGTTTCTCAAACATATGCAATGAAATAAAAAATACGACAATCAAAAAAACAAAATTTAGCTGTTTAGCCTGCTCATGAAAACCGACGCCATGTTTTAAAAAATATTGCTTACCGGCCTAGGCCGTTAAATTCGTATGAAAATCCTTTACTATTATCTCGAGGTCATCCGCCTGCAACGTCATACTTTAAAGCCTATTATGATGAACATAATGACAACATTTCATTGCATGTTTGAGAAAAAGATTAAAATTCCTTACATGTCCAGATAAATCCTGACTTACCTATGGCAATCTTATTCGTATGTGACCGTGAATACAGTTTTCTATTGTAGGGGTAGTTTGGAATTAGTTCCGATTAGAAGTTTAGTAATCAATCCAGATATTTTTAAGGCTGCAAGAATTATTTTTTCATAAACCGCGGACAGTCAATAAATACGAGTAGGAACCTACTTGCGATTTAAATTAATATCCAATATTATGCAACCAACCGGACATATTTATATATGTGCTGACAAAATACCGGTAAGTACATCCGGTTATGTACCAGATTTGGGCAAAAAGTAATCCGATTACTCCTTTCGATTACTTTTGTATGTGGATTTTGTAATGTACCTAGATTAGAAAGTACACATACAAATGTAATTTACAGATGTAATCAGACAATTTTTTGCCCAACTCTGATAAGTACCTAGCTGGATATATGTAATGGCAACTATACCAATGTCGCAACAGGTTTATACACCGTGAATGGGTTATAGTGTGTGTAAACCGGGTTTAATAGCGTGCAGCGAGGAAAACTTTATATGACACCTGTTATCAAAACTTTTATTAAATTTCTGACGTGCCACTGAACTCTATCTACAATTCTATGTCCGTATGTCCAAAATAACTGTTCGAATGAGAAATGCTACTTTATTTCGTCGGCTGACAACCAAAACTCACTATAAAAACTGTCACTACTCTTAGCAACCTCTTATGTCAGTATTGAATCAGAACTTAGATACGATCTCTATTTCAAGTAGGTATTTGTTACTTAGTGAGTTTTGGTTGTCAACCGACGATTTATGGTTTACAACTTCTTCACCCTATTCTTTTTTCTAAAAACATCGGTTTTCTGTACATTGTAATGTAATAAGGTGAAAAATTGGACACATAACTTTGAAGTCCACTGTACAATGTAGTGTACACTGGGCTATAAGGATCTACTGACATACAAGTAAGAGGTTAGGATTTGGCCTTAAGTGACGTCCTTTGCCAAGTATTAATAGCCTTCGGTATTAATAGTAGGTGCTTGTTAAACTTGATCTGACGTTGCAGGACTCTTTGGCCTTTTTGAGGCATAGGTAAAGCTGTTTAATAGCTCCATCAAAGTTAAGCCCATAGAGGCCATGAACGTTTTAATTAAAAATGACATTAAAACAAGTGGCCGTAGATAAACTAAGATAGAATGAGAAAATAAATCTTAGTTATTTAGAAAAGTGGACGAACTTTTTGGTAAAAAATAATAATCTTATGTGATAAATGCTACTAAACACACAAAGAATGTTATAACTACTTAATGAGAAATAAATGAAGTTTAAAAAGAATACTTTTATTTATATAACTACTAATTAGAGGAAGATAAGGAAAAACAAAGACGTTCATAATAATTATTTGAAGTAAATATTATTATGTACAAACCATTATGACATCTTATGCTACGCAGTCTGAAGATTTACTTCCCGTTCTATAAGGACGCCAGTAAACCTTAACGATAGTGTATTTAAGAACGTAGATACATACTTAACTTATATCTGTAGTCGTTTTGTTACGGAGTAATGGCGTGTAGAAAATACGACATTTACAATAATGCTGTTTTACATGATGTCATTGTAAAAGTAGTGCACGTTTTTCAGGAATCTGTTCATAGAGATCTTGCCAATGACTTTTTGCCTGATATGTATAGGAAGTAGTAGTAGTAGTAGTATTAGTAGTATCAAAACACTTTATTGCTTGAAACTAGTAGGTATAAACGGCGAGAGCCTCCTAGACGATAGACACAAAAACTAAAGGCTCAACAGCATGTTTATCGACTTATGGCAGTTGTTGAACACCTACTACATTGGCAAATAGAACTGAACCAAGAAGGAATGTGTACACGCTATCTTTGTATGTGGTACCTACTGGCACAAGTTATTTTTAAGCTTAAAAGGAGGTTCCAATCACTAGCTGTAAGTTGAAAATTGTGAAAGTATTTTTTTTTAATGTGGGGCTTTCTTCTAAACTGAATCGCATTGGTAGATCGCGGGACCCCCCCCCGGCCAGTATGCTTAGCACATGATTGGTGTGACAGTATGTCGCCGCGAGATAGATTTCCTGTCCGTTACTAGCTATATTAACAAAAGCGGGACGGATAGTCTATCTCGCAGCGGTGTTAATTTAGAATCTGCGCTGTGTTGAAAGGTTAGAAGTGCAACTACCTTTGCCAACGGCCTCTTCTCCAACAAACACGACCAGGGGCACCTCCTCAGTGTCGGCGGGGGGAGCGAGAGGCACGCGGGAGCGAGACAGCTGCTCCACGTACAGCATTCGTAGCAGGCGCCGGCTCGCGAACGTGGTCACATCTGGCCAGGTGGTCATTTTGGATCTGCTCTGTAATGAAAGGTGCAAGCGTGTGTTTAAAACACATGATAATTATAAATAAGCTTTAAGATACAATAATCAAATTGATTTGGTGGTCATTATAAGTATAAATTATAAACCGTATTCCAACAAAGCTCAATGGAGGCTTCTGATGTGGGTCGTGGGTACCATGTGACGATATATGTACTTAATACATAGACAGCCACGATCCAGGAACAAATATTTGTGATAAATAAATACACAAACAATGCCCTCGCCGGGATTTGTACACGGAACCTCCAGCTTCATAGGCAGGATCTCTACCAACTACCCTACGGAGGCTGACAAATTCCATTAAATAAATAATAATTGGACTTCAGTTTTATCCATACTATATTAGTCCAATGATTTAAGATTTACCGCAGCAGTACAGTAGTATTTTTTTATAGTGTAAAATCCAGTGATGACCGAATCGTGCCGCAGATCTCGTTAGCGAAATACCACAACGTGACGGGTAAATTTAAAATACCGACACATTTTATTATTCTTTCAACTATAACCGGTGCTCGGTTTATTATCAGACATGTGTTTTTACTGCTGCTATGATGCGCTTTTGAGATGACATTTTTATACATTCCATTTATGGGTTTCCGTGAAGTTGTTTACTTAAATTAGACATACATATTTATGATATTTCGCATATCAGAGAAATGTTAACTACACTTTTTAAATTAAATATTTTATTATAGGAATAATGTGTCACAAACAAAGTGTACTATAGGCCAGCAGAACATACAAGTACTTACGTGTATAATAGTGCACTGATATAAGTGATAGATAAGTTATCTCATTGCCAGGATGTGGTTGCATTAATAAATACGAGCTGTTGTTTCATCGCACAAGACAGCAGAAATTGTACAATCGTATAGTTTTAGGATTCATCATCATCATCTCCTCCTAACCTGACCGACTTCAGCCACGGCGACTGGTTCACCATGCTACTGACAGCGTCACTCGTGTGTTCTCAGTCGACTGACATACCCTATTTTTGTAACAAATGTGTGGCCAGATGTTTTGCACGTCAGCACGCCTTCTACATATAATCGTAGGCAATAACTAAGATTACAGCGTATAAAGGCCAAGCCGCCATTTGGTTATTGTATATTGACGATGGGCAGCAGAGTCATCATAATGGACACTACTACGATTCGCCAACCCGCTTGCCCAGTGTGGCCCATAGGCATTACCTTCAAATGCGTTCATACGTATAGGTAATAGGGAGTGGCCTATGTCCAGCAGTGGACTGAAAAAATCTGATGATAATGTAACTTGTTAACACTGATACCATACCTAATCTTAGCTCTAGCGATATTAGGCTATGTGGCAAGTCACCTGATGGACAGTTGCGTTTGAAACTAAGGGTCCTCGAAAGTTTGCACCGTCCATCATTGGTGCCTGTTAAAGGTTTAGTGCAGCGACAAGTTTAGTGAGAAATTAACCATATTAAATTTGTAGCTTGTTAACACTGGTACTACTACCTTCGATTTAGGGTACTCGTTCGACTGTAACAAATCACCTGATGGACAGAATCCAATTCCATAGTATCCAACTTAGCTCGTAACCAGGGGACGCGCAGATGGGATTGGCGCGCAGGTCGAGGACGATGAGCCAGTTCATCTGGCGCATGTAGACCGCCAGCTCGAGCAACGCACTCAGCCGGTTTTTGCGGACGTGAAGTTATCTCAGGAGCTAGAAGCTCTGGAATTACGTTTCCCAATATTTGCGGTAGGCATCCAGGATTTCATGTAGAAAGTAAGACTGGCTAAAAAAATTGTAGCGTCATTGGTTATTGGCGCCGCCTGTCAGCTAAAAGTATTTAACATGGTGGCAGAGGCAATTAGCTTAGTTGAGAAAATAACCATACTTGTAGCTTGTTAACACTGATGCCACCAACATAGGTCTAACGTAGGTACTTGGTAGACCGGGGCAAGCTACCTGGCGGACAGGATCTAGCTCCAAAGAATCCAACTTAAGCAGTAGCGGGAAGGTGTCGTAGATGACGGAGCTTCTGTAGCTTGTTAACATTGATGCTGATGCCACTATCTTAGGTCTAGCGAATTCAACTGATTAAGGCAAGTTACTTGATGAACAGGATCCAGCTCCATAGCATCCAAGTAGCCAGGGGACGAGCAGATGGGGTTGGCTCGCAGGTCGAGGACGGTGAGCCGGCGCATCTGGCACATGTAGGCTCGAGCAACGCGCTCAGATGGTTGTTGCAGACGTGGAGTTATCTCAGGAGCTAGAAGCTCGAAAATTACGTTTCCCAATGTTTGCGGGACGCCTCCAGGATTTCATGTACAAACTAAGAGTTGCTAAAAAGTTTGTAGCAGCATTGTTCATTGGCGCCGCCAGTCAGCTAAAAGTAGCTAACATGTTGGCAGAGGCATTTAGCTTAGCTGAGAAAATAACCATACTTGTAGCTTGTTAACACTGATGCCACCACCATAGGTCTAACGTAGGTACTTGGTAGACTGGAGCAAGTTACCTGGCGGACAGGATCTAGTCCCAAAGAATCCAACTTAAGCAGTAGCGGGAAGGCCGGAGCTTCTGCGACGGGTAGCTTGTCAACATTGATGCTGATGCCACTATCTTAGGTCTAGCGAATTCAACTGATTAAGGTAATTTACTTGATGGACAGGATCCAGCTCCATAGCATCCAAATTTAGCAGCAGCGGGAAGGTGTCGTAGATGACGTGCTCGTAGCCAGGGGACGAGCAGATGGGGTTAGCGCGCAGGTCGAGGACGGTGAGTCGGCGCATCTGGCGCATGTAGACCGCCAGCTCGAGCAGCGCGCTCAGACGGTTGTTGCGGACGTGGAGTTCGCTTAGTCTGCGGATTAAGTGTTATTAGCCCTCTAGCTCCGAGTCTGAGTGTTTTTTTTATCTAAAAACAACTTTAACAATATTTCGTACACGAGTCTCGAAAAAAAGGAGATACATCAATAGTTAGGAAGCCGCTCCGCTTACTTGATTTTGTTAGAATTTTGAACCAAGATAAGTTCCTAAATGGTCTATAATGACTGTTAAATATGTGGATACCAATTTTGGTCTTAAAAATAAAATAATATTTCAGCTTATATAATGTCCCACTGCTGGGCACAGGCCTCCTCTCATTATGAGAGGGATTGGGCTATAGTCCCCACGCTGGCCCTAAGCGGGTTGGGAACTTCACATACACCTTTGAATTTCTTCGCGTATGTATGCAGGTTTCCTCACGATGTTTTCCTTCACCGAAAGCGAATGGTAAATATCATCTGATATTCCGTACATAAGTTTCGGAAAAACTCATAGGTACGAGACAGGATTTGAACCCCCGTCCTCCGGATTGAAAGCAAATTTTGGTCTTATTTAATGTTTAAATTTTCTTTATTATTTTCAAACGATGATAGTGGAATAATTACAATATAGGGCCATACGTGTGGGATTGAGCACCGCTTTTTAACGATAGTTTTAGAGTTTAAAAATAAGTACGTATAAAATGCGATTAATTTATCTAAATAAATTAATAATGTATGTTTTTCTTGAGTTTTAAAATAATTATGTATACCTAGAATTGGTTGTGAACTTGCGTGATTTTTGAGAAGCGATAGCAGCAAAATTTAAGAGTTCAAGTTTTAGTAATAAGTATGTAGTAACTAATAATATTACTAATAAAGATCATTTTTATGATCTTTAGCTGAAAAGAGTACCTACACATACATACATACATATTGAATAGAAACAGAAGCTTTATTTAATATACGTAACATGTATTTTTCTAATAATAGGTGTGTATTTATTTACCTAGTACATCTGGAAAATATCTTCATGGACTTTAGATTATTTTCATTCAAGTTTAGATAGTCGAGTTGCAGTAAAGTCCACAGCCCCTCGTTGGGACCCAGTTCGAAGTTCGAAATGTTATTGTAAGACACATCGAGCCACAACAATCTTAGATGGTTCAAGTTTTCCAACCGCTGGATGTGGTTGAACGATAAATCGAGATGACGAAGATATCTGCAAAAGTTCGACATGAGTAGGTACCATGTTTGTTACCAAGCGTGACAGCAAAAATGGTATAAATAAAACCTTAAACTTTGCAGTCCGCTAATATACTTGATGTTGTTGTGGGATAAGTCTAAAATGGTGATCGACCAAAACATCTCCAAGTCTCTTATCTTTTTCACAGAATTGTATTTGTAATGTACTTCCGTTAAAAACCATTGCGCTAAAACAGAAAAGGCCTTATCTGTATTATTCTAGTTCAAAATAAGTTGGATTGTTTTCGCAGAGCCGATTGCTTTTCCGGATGGAAAAATCAGGTGATCTGAGCTTACGACGACGTCGCTGGAAATGAGGAGATCAGTAAACAGCCAGCCGGTAAATAGCAAAACCTTCTGTAATGGATAAAAGCCGGTGTTTTGTGCCAAGAAGCCACGTATCCCGCATTGCATGGGGGACACCCTCTTATTCCGCTTAGTGCGAGCCAAACGAGGGTTATCGAATTGAGTGAACAGGGCCTCTGGATGCTTACACCTTTGCACCTTATTACAAGGGAGGAAGGTGTAACAGTATAAACACACCTTTGACGTCGACTGTGCATTACGTTACCGATAACCTTTCCTTTTCCACACTCGGGACAGCCAATCCAACTCGCATATCGATACAAGACTAATGTTTTATTTACGTGTGCTATACTCCAATACGGTTTCCAGTCTGTTGAAATCCACGGCTAGGAATTGCAGGTAGAGAAGGTGCGAGAGAACACTGAGATTTGACAGCAAATTGGATGACAAATCTAGATACACCAAGTACTTATACTGTTGCAGGACGTCTATGTTTTGCAGCCGCTGTAAAAATATGTTTTATTATAAGACACATTGTATTCGTACCAAATTTTACTAAACATATCTAATATGCACCTAGATTACAAATTGCTAATGACGATGACGAAGATCGCCAAATTACTTAATAAGTGAATAGTAATTTTCTTAAAAAATAAATCATTGTCAATTATGAATGTCATAAAAATTTCATGTGCACTGGAGTAGGTACAGATAAAGTTTGGTTT
This sequence comes from Thaumatotibia leucotreta, assembly GCA_025490895.1. NCBI lineage: Eukaryota > Metazoa > Arthropoda > Insecta > Lepidoptera > Tortricidae > Thaumatotibia > Thaumatotibia leucotreta. Next base: position 35,389 of record JALPQI010008246.1, read on the forward strand.
CTTTATTTTTATCAGGTCCAAATTTGGCATGGCTTACTATCGCTTGTGGGTTTGATGATGCACCCATGATACGGTATTATTCAATAGACTATTTAAGAATTCAATTGGAAGAAGATAAAAAAAAAGTGTTCCAACAAGATGTCTCAAATAAAACAAAGGTCGACCTTTCCTGTAAGATCCAATTTGATGTAAACATAGTCCCCCAGTATCGGAGTGCGGTGAAGGTAGGTACAGATAACGTTTGGTTTCTCTATTTTTATCAGGTCCAAATTTGGCATGGATTTGCACCCTTGACACGGTATTATTCAATAGACTATTTAAGAATTCTATTGGAAGAAGATAAAAATAAAAGTGTTAAAACAAGATGTCTCAAATCAAATAAAACAAAGGTCGACCTTTCCTGTAAGATCCAATTTGATGTAAACATAGTCCCCCAGTATCGGAGTGCGGTGAAGGTAGGTCAGGCAGGCGGCGACCATGTCTCTCGTGAGCACACCACCGACCAGCTCGGCCACATCCCTCTGCCTGAGCACGCGCACCGTGGGGGAGTAAATGTCCTCGTATAGTTCCGGGAAGTTGTAGTAGCAACCCCAGAGTTGCTCTTCGTTCATCAACGGCGTCACGTTGTGGGGGAACTGGAACGAATTGCAAAATTCCTCAAAAAAAATTACGTGATCCGAGTTTATGTAATTTTTTTTGAGAGTTGTTCTAATGGCGTTTAGATAGTCAATCATAGCAACCCCAGAGTTGCTCTTCGTTCATCAACGGCGTCACGTTGTGGGGGAACTGGGACGAATTGCAAAATTACTAAAAAAAATTACATGATCCAAATTCATGTAATTTTTTTTGAGAATTGTTCTAATGGCGGTTAGATAGTCAATCATCTCAGTACCTACATACCTAATGTATGTTTTCAGTTTTGTTTATAATTAGGAGTCAAGAGTTGCTAGCTTACCTATACAATGAGTTATAAAAGCCAAGGAGATGTCCATAGAACGACCTTCATCTATTCATTATCCTAATGGAACATTAGTACATTGTGCATCAAGAGAGGTAAGAACGGAATTACTAACGAAAGTGTTAGAAGCCCGACGCCGTAGGCTAAGGGCTTTTAATGACTAGAGTTAGTATCCCGCTTACCGACCGTGATGCATACAAAGTTTTTCATCACAGTTGCCGACAAAAAAATCAATTTTAACAAAAAATATTATTCTATGACGTACTCACATTTATATTACTCCCTAGGGAACTTCGCTTTTCTATTACTCCCGCTACGCATGTAAGCAATGGCGCGCTTAGACAGCAAGTGAGATGAAAAATATAATTATGAAACTTGCCACCTTCAAATTCGAATTCATAATGCAGTTGCAAGGATATCAACAGGTGACCTAATTTGAACCTATCTATCGAAGCATTTTATTTTCACTAAAAAATACATATTTCGTTATGAAAGAGTGGGTGAAAGTTGGTCTATGAGTGTCTCTTATAGGTCGACGCCTAAAAGTTATCAACTGAGATTTCTAAACTCAAACAAACACAATGAATTATTTATTATCCTTTCAAATGAACTCCGGTTTCTCTCGTTTGGCAAAATCATGGTACTTCAAGTTAAAACGACATCCGATAAGATATTTTTACCTCGGGGAAATACAAGCCGTGGCGAGTGATGAAATGTGACCCTACTCAAGGGGACGTACATCAAATTGGCGGGGACGCGATCCTGCCGTTACTTTTGAGCCCTACATCACCTCAAAAGATGTTTAACGGCCCTTTTACCTGCCCCGCATATTATATGGCCGACAGGGTTGTTGACGACAATATTTCATGCCGAAGTTTATATTCATGAATATTACATGCAACGCCAAACAACTTTCAGGTACGCGTGATTCGGAGTTGGAAAAATATGGTAATTAATAATGTACGCAAACAGATTTCGTATCGTTTTCCGGGGCCTGTAAACGTGAAAGAATTTTCAATTTTTAAAGCGGTCGGCGAAGCTGGAATACGTGGCGAGAATCTTTTCAAAAGAAAAGTGTAAAGGCTTTCTGATTTGTGACTAAGCTTACTGCTTCAGTAGGTATATCCTCTGGGTTTCTTCGTATCTCTTCGAGCAACTGCGATGGCAGCATAAATCCACTACGGGTTGTTAAACTACGTCCGCGGCTGCGTCCGGCTGAAAAAGATTACCGAATAAGCGAACCCTCATCAACGATGTACTCGTATTCATAATTAGCGCCTATCATTCAAATTATGTATCTGTTAAATCCACTGGAACCAACATTTATTTAATTAAATCTACATAACAAGGTAACTAGGTAGTTACATTAAAATCTCGAACTGCAATTGCAAAACGCGTTAAAATGATCGTAGCTCAAAAATAAATTCACTTTAATTGTAAGTAGATACAAGGGAATTCCGAATAAACGATCCTTCTCGCGTTTTTACGGCAAAACGTAAGGTTACCCAGTGTGAATGATAAACGCCGACCATCCGTAGAAACGCATTTAGGTTCTAAAAACAAGATATCGATTTGAAATATGATACTAACCTTCCCGTTTCCCTTTCGCAAATATACAGGAGTGCTAGGGAAATTCAGCGGAATTAAATTAAAATTAAATTAAAAATTAAAATTTGTTTACTTCGAGTAACCAAAGGACTCATAGATTACACAAGACATATACATACACAAGACAAGACAAAAAAAATACAGAAATTACAGGCAACAGTAGTTAATACATTCGTCACAATTTTCTGAATGTATTAACTACTGTCCCGCTGGGAGCGTGCAATATTTGTCATATTTTTATTGTCCAAATACGCCTTCGAAATCCGGACATATTTTCCACGATTCTGCTCTTCGCAGACCTACTCAATGAGCCCCGATATATTCTTAAAATATAGTCTGGTCAGCCATATATTATATCCTTGTCACAAGAATAGGCAGCCAAAAACCAAAGTGCTTTTTGTTACATAAGTTTGTGAAAAACAAGAAACATTTTATTCCTATGTAGGTATTAATTAATATTCCTTATTTCATATTCGATTCTCCTCATTAATTACCTAGGTACATTTTATATTGGTATTTAAGTAGTTATTCCCACAAATGTCGTCGAAATTTCGTTCATATCTGTCCAAAAATACCTAATATGTAAGAGCTAATTTAGGCAAATAAATAAGCGAACGATCGACGACGTAGCTTGAATTATAACCATTATAGGCTATTTTATTGCTTACCTGAAATAGCACTTCCACTTTCGAGGTAGTTTAGCCTGGAGACTTCAGTCCAGGACTTCAGTACACCGGCGACAAGCAATCTCCCGCCAGCATTCCTGTCTCCTCGGAAAGGCTTCGCATCGTCGGTTTCCGACTGCTCCTCTAACGTCTCCATCGTTCTCTCTCCTCGAATCGTCACGTTACTCTCTTCTTCCATTAGGACTAATTTTAAATGGTTTCCGATATAAATAATATTTAAATTATTTCTTCACGTTTTAAGGATTGACAATGATAATATTTGACGTCAAATTGTCAGCGTTGGTTGATTTCGCATAAAGTCTTAAGTCCACGTAGGTCCTACATGTTAATATTAATATTAGTTTGGCAAACATGTTTCGGCATTAAAGAGGCGGCAAATTTAAAAAATAATTTAATGTAGTAAGTAATAATTTTTGCGATTGTTCTAATTAAACAGATTTTGTTTAATTTTTAATTTTAATGAAATTATTTCGAACATATTCGGCCTAGGTAATCATTTTTCTTTCAGTACAGAACCCTCCACTAAGCATGGCCTGACATGCTAATGGCCGATCGCACTTTACCGATATCGTATATTTCTTAGTTTTGGAGCAATTAGAATAATTCTTAATTAAAAAATAATCGAAAAGTGAGCCTAGTGGTAAAAAAGTGCCCGAACTTACTCCGTATTATACGTAAATTATGTTCTAATAGTAGCTACCCAGGAACTTCCAGTGCTATGATCCTAACATAAAAACTTTTCCCCTTATTCATAAACGTCTCCTAAATTAGCAGGCCACTAAATATTGTTTGTCCCTTTCGCTTAATGTATAGACACATTGATGAGACTGAAAGGGACAACCAATACTTAGCGGCTTGTTAATAATAGTATAATTATTTATGAATGAATATTATGAATAAAGGGGTTAGTTGGTAATTTTATATCCTAAAATGTATAGAATACTTACTTAATTCATGATTTAGTTACATGACAGAATGACGATTACATTTGCTTTATACATTTTATTATGTATGTCTCGTTAATAAAAATGTTAAATGAAAGGGGTTCAAAGTTGGCAAATTCCTTGGGAACGAATGAATTTCCGGTGAAGTTCAGAAATGAGCCGCCCACCGACTTTCAGCGACCTTCACGAGGATGGAATTTAATTATCTTAAAAGTAAGGAGCAACTTGCATTATCACATTTTCCTGCGTCGAGCAGGAAAGAACAGTAAGTATGCCTTCTTACTTTTATAACTCAGAATATTGCTTATTCATTGCCTTTCACATGTGGTGGTACGTAGGGCTTGCATTCCGGAATTCCGGAATTTCGAAATATCGGAATTTCGGACCGATTTTGCCGTTTTTACAGTTCCGAAATTGACACAGCTAATATCGGAATTTCGGAATTAAAAAAAAAGTGTTTTTATTATATGGATAAACATAAAATATCAACACGATTATGATAATCAGGTACAGAATACAGGGTACAAAGCCACCACAATATATATCGATAAGTAATTCTAACCACAAATTGTGTTATGTTTTATTTTCTGTAAAATAAACTGTGTTTACTAAATTAAAAAAGTTTAGTAGTACCTAGCTACTAAACCACGAAAACTGGCCAAGGTAAACAACGATCCTGTACCAGATTTTAATTATCAATTGTGTTGCAACTATTTACCGTTATTTTTCTTTTAGCCCTTCGATAATTATACGCATTACTATTTACATTATGTCGAAGAATCTTAAACTTTGACTTAAGTCTCCACTTGGTCTAATATCAAGTAGCATTCTAAAAACGTAAAATTTTAGTATCTGTAATTAAAGTTTACAGGTACCTAGCCGATTGTTACATATGGTAGAACTTCTCCGCAAGATGGAGCGCGTTAGCCTTGAGTTCGGACTTAAGATAAACAGGAATAAAACAAAAATTATGATTGTCGACCGCATGAATAACAATTCTCCAGAAATTACTCAAATTGCTAATTGTGATTTGGTGCAGTACTACATTTCTCTGGGGGCATTAATTACGAACAAAGGAGTATGTATCGATGAAGTGAAGAGGCGTATGGCAATTTCTAGGTCTGCAATGGATAAGTTGAGGAAAATATGGAGGAATCGTAACATATACAGAGCCACAAAAATTCGGCTTGTTCGGGCACTTACATTCCCCATATTTTTGTACGCCGCAGAAACGTGGACCCTGCGGGAAGTAGAGAAGAAGAAGATAGACGTCCTAGAGATGTGGTTCTGGAGAAGAATGCTCGGAGTATCATGAACTGAATTCCGTACCAACGAGTCTATACTTCGAGAACTAGGCATCAAACAGTGTTTATCATCTTTAGTTCAGTCTCGTATCCTCACTTTTTTAGGTCACGTGTGCCGCCGAGGAGAGGTGGCTGCGAGGAGCGACTCGTAGTCCAGGGAAAGATTGAGGGAACCAGGCCACGAGGAAGATCGCCTATGAGGTGGACTGACCAGATAAAAGCGGCTGTAAATGGCTCGTCATCACTGTTAATGCACTTGTTAATGCACCAGTAGGGCGACCGTCAGAGAGGAGTGGCGACGTGTTGTAAAGCTTGCCACCAACAGCTGAAGTGATGACCACGACCACTCTGGCAAGAGTGTTAACGACAAAGAAGAAGAACTGATTATTGCCAAGACTGTAACATATGTAAAATGACTAATGTTTCTAATTTGAATTACCATACCTATAAGTACTTAGCATTTCCTATAAGAACTTAACGTTAATTCATTAATGGACGATACAATGTGCCCATGATGTTGAGTGAGATTTGAAGTTTAAAATGTAGCTTACCGGATGACGTCTATTTTAAGAGAAAATGTCTTTTATTTAAACCGTTTTAGACCGTTGCGCATTTTAGGTAACGATTTTGTCGCTGTGTTGCCTTCAACAACTCTCTTTTTCTTTTAACACTCTCGTTAGTAATTCCGTGCTTACCTTACCTCCCCTTGATGCACAATGTACAATAATTACCTAAAACTTTAAAATGCATTTTTTGCGATAGTTTCATTAATAAAATTCTTTTTTATGTAGTGCAGCATTCGAAACACACAAAAAAACTTGCTTGTTTTAGCCTCAGGAATATGCTGTTAAATTGTTTCCCTTTCCTCATGGGTATCTTGTATACAAAACACATCTTAGCAATTTTACGTTTTATTTAAATATGACCTAGATTTACAAAATTTTCGTTAATTCCGGAACTAGTATCGGAATTCCGGAATTGAAGTGTAACATCGGAAATCAGTTCCGGAACTGGAAATGGTCCGATATTGCAAGCCCTATGTGGTAGGTGAAAGAACGAACAAGTAATTATTTTAAGTACGTAGGTGGGTCAAAATTCTTTTCGTTGTCTTAATTTGTGTCCCTAAAAAACATGACACAGTGGTTATTTTTGTATGAGTTGGTGTTTTGTTTTAAATTTCTGATGTATGGATTAAAATCTAGCATGAAAAAGATATACAAGTGCACCGGTTTTTTAAATATACTGAGTCGAAACATTAACTAATAGAGTGACAGAGTGGTATGAAACAAGACAACGAAAATAATTTTGACCCAGGTACTAGTTATTTTCCCAACCAATTGGCGTTTATTGTAAAAATGTAGGTAATTTAGACCCTTATTTTAAAAACTTACGAGGCGTAGGTAGCTTATCATTTGTCCCTTTCTACCAAACGCTCATATCTAATTGACAGATAAGGAGTAACGAAAACGAATAATTAGCGGATGTGGGTTTGATGGACGTTTATGAATAGATTGAATAGGTTTGGCATAAGGTATAGATACAGCTTCGCTTTATTTGTCCTAGAGATTAAGAGTCCTGTATAAATTTTAAAGTGAAATTCGTTAATATTGAATGAATGCATATAAATTGCAATTGTTATGCAAAATACTACAGGACAGTATCAGGATTGCACCTTCCTCTCATGTATTTTTATTAAATATAAACAATGGCTCCTGCAGGGTCTATTTTACCCATGTACATGAGTTATAATTATTATTAATGTAATTATATAATCAACCGTAAATTAATGTATGAAATATAAATACAGGGTGTAATCGATCGATAAGTGTTTACAGGCTATAATTCCGTAAATATGAGAGATATCAAAACTGTAAATACCTGAAAATGATAATTCATTGATATGGAGTAAGTGGTTAACATAAGACAAATCATGAATCATTTGAACGGTGAAATGCATCGGTCGTATTAAACTAGTCTCTGAATGTACGTTTACCTACTAAATTTACGGAAGGGTTTGAAATTAATATTTGGGATATTTTATTTCCAAAAAAATTATTAGTGTAATTTTACTAGTTGGGTAACGTACTTTCGATATTAGTTAAAAGTTTTCTGATATCTCTCATATTCAATATTTTCTTTTCTTAGCTCCATAGAATAATTGTCAAATAATTTGGTACTGACTGAACCTAATCGAGATTATGGTGACCTTTTTAAAGTTATAGCTAAGCATGTATAACTTAGGTGCCTATCATGAAATTCACAAATAACCATGTTCAGTACTTTATTCTGCTTTTTTGTTGGCTTAAAGTACTGTGCTCAGTACGTTTTATGAATACCTAACAGTTTGCCCTAGTCGTAGTCGTACCTACATTTGAATGCAGTGCACAGCAAGAAGAGTTTACTCCTTTATGAAAGAGAATTTTCTTCGTACCTACAAGTATTTTCTCGTTTCGCGCATTTTATACCGACTCCAGCTTTAAGTACCACGTGGTGGTAGCTAAGTGGTTCACGAGTTCACGAGGGCGAGCAGTGATTGTAGTTTTACAGAATAAGTAGGTAGTCGCTTCTTAGAAAATAATCTACTCTCATGTGGCTAATGGCTTTAGTTTTACCTTCTATTCTTAAAAGTTTTGTTAACTGCTGTTAAGTATCTATATTACGCCATATATATTAGGTATGTAAGCTAGGAGATAAATATTGTATCATGCTTCCGTTATTCAAAAGATACTAAAACGTATAATTGAAGTACTTGTTTGAGTCTTACTGCTGCCCAACACAGAAGGAATTACCTAAGCATACAAACTACGTGTTCAACAAGGAATTTAAAAATTATGAATTAATGAGCGCAAACTATAGGGAAATACCGCATATACGTACCGTTATCGTTTAGCTTCATTAATTTGGCAGGAATTTAGGGTGAATCGACCAGCACTGTTTTCGGAATATAATAAATGTAAACATTGGAAATCCGCGCAGCTGGTTTGATCCCTCAATAAATCCCGGATATTCTCAGCTGGTCAAGCATAATATTTTCCTTCATTAAACCTTATTCAGTGCATTTATATTCAGAGATTCAGAGCATCAGAATTCTTCGTCCGCACTGGCAGCTAATAATTGGCATGAGATCTATAAGGAGTGGCCTTGGCCCGACGTTTTCCTTTTTAATTTAATCGCCGGGAGGTCGGACGCTGCATTCGAGCTTCGTCACAGATTGATCTAATTTTGATATCATATACAAGTATATCACAATCTAATACTAAACACGTCTTGTTCTGGGGCGATAATGCTAATAACCTATATTATTTAATACAATTTATTAGCAAAAAAATATGTGCCTGTTCTAGCGAAGCTAGGGTTGGAGGAACGATATGCGTGGATGCCTCTAAAATCAGCAGCATGCAGCACATAATTCAATGTCCTAATCTGTCCCATATAATACTTTTATTTTTTAAAAGTGAATAAAAAATTACCAAAAAATGTAACCAATCATATTAACTAGGACCGACAAACAACCAAGCTACATTAACATCACACAGAAAAATTAACAAATTATTGTTTGCCCAAACTAAAATGGAAAAGATTGTTAACCGAAGTCAATTCAGATCAGATTTTATTGACCACGGTCAAAGATGAGTCAAAATGATCAATTTATAAAGCCCGCTTGGAGCTTCAATCCCTGGGTCACTTTTTCGCATTCCAGATTTTCATTGTTTGAAGTGAGAAATAAAAACCGGCCAAGTGCGAGTCGGACTCGCGCGCGAAGGGTTCCGTACCATTATCGATTTATTATAAAAAAATACAGTTAAATCAACCTACCTCAAAAACTATAGAAGATAATTTAATCAAACCAAAAATCGTTGATAGAGTTTATTAATGTGCATAACATATATTTTTTTTAGAATTTTATATCGCGTAGTTTAAGAAATAGAGGGGGGGGGACACATTTTTCAGACTTTGAGAGCTGATATCTCGAAAACGATTTGCTTAAATAAACATGAGATTTATAAACCTTCATATCATTTTCAAAGACCTTTCTATTAATACCCCACACGCTTATATACAACAAAAAAAAAATTCTATCCCTAGTTACATGTATGGAGGGCCCCCACCCCAATGGTTTTTTTTTACAATTTAGTATCATAATCCTGTAGCGGTTCATATAACACATATCCTTACCAAATTTCGTTACTGTAGCATTTATAGTTTCCGAGTAAATCGGCTGTGACAGACGGACAGACGGACAGACGGACATGACGAATCTATTAGGGTTCCGTTTTTGCCATTTTGGCTACGGAACCCTAAAAACCAGCATGTTGTATTCCATTTGAGAAAGCGAATGTTTACGAGAGCGCGAAGGAAGCGCGTGTAAAGTGGCGGGAAACAAAACAGAATTCGTTGAGTGATCTTTTTGTTCTTGTAAGTACTTACGCCCCGTTGAGGATAAAAACGGCAAGCTAATATATAAATACTATATTTATTTATAGTACCTACTCATATATTCATAAATATGTGTAGGTGGTGAAGGTTATAAATAAGCATTTTTCGCATGGTAGTAAGCAGTTACCTTTTTCTATTTCTATACGCTTGAAGTGTACATAGAGGTGTCATGTGCGTCGCCGACTCAAACTCATTCTGCGGGTCTCCCTGTAGTGGATACATATACGGCCTCTCTCAATACTCTATGAGGTTTTTGAGGACTGTGTTCCTTCACAGCAAACGCTCGATATTTGAGTGCGACGACCTTTTTTGAGAACCTTACCAAACCAATATGTATGATGATATCTCAAAAGCCATGCATAGCTCCAGAACCTACTTCACCGTTGTTATGGGGGACTTCAACGCGAAACTGGGCAAGAGAGATGGTGACGAACTGAGGGTGGGGCAATTTGGGGTTGGACGTCGGAACCACCGGGGCCATCTGCTGGCTGGTTTCTTGGAGAAGGAGGGACGCTACATGATGAACTCCTTCTTTAAGAAACGCGAGCACAGAAAATGGACTTGGATGAGTCCCGACGGTGCAACTAAAAACGAGATCGACTTCATCATGTCGACGAAGAGACATATATTCAACGATGTTTCTGTGATCAGTACGGTTAAAACCGGTAGCGATCACCGCCTGGTAAGAGGCACGTTGAATATATGTCCTAAGCTAGAACGCTCGCGACTGATGAAGTCTACGCTCCGTCCTGCACTCCATCTCCAAAACCCCGAGAGCTTTCAGTTGGAACTCCAAAACCGTTTCGATTGCCTAGGCGATGATGTGGACGTATTCAACGACGGGTTTGTGGAAGCTGTCCATAGCGCTGGGTTTAAGTTTTTTAAGACCCAGCGGACAAATAAGACCAGAAAGCTCTCAGACTCCACTCAGAAGCTAATGGAAAAAAGAAGTGAACTGGTTCTACAATCCTCAGTTGATGCGACTTTATACCGGCAGCTCAACAGACAGATCTCTAAGTCCCTCAAACGCGATATGCGCCAATTCCGTACCAAGTGTATAGAAGAAGCCATCGAGCGGAACAAGGGCTCTAAAGTTTTTGCAAGGGATCTGTCTGTTGGGCAAAGCCAGCTCGCCAAATTAAAGACTGAGGATGGTAGAATCGTCACATCCAGATCTGAGCTGCTGAGTGAGATAGAGGGTTTTTATGGACAGCTGTACACGTCAACTAGCAGACCCGAAGTTGATCTAGCGGAAGACCTCAGAGCTAGACTGACCCGACACTATACAGAAGATATCCCGGACATCAGCCTGTGCGAGATTAGAATGGCTCTTGAACAGCTCAAAAATAACAAGGCGCCTGGGGAGGACGGAATTACAGCTGAGCTTCTGAAGGCGGGTGGTAATCCGATCCTTACGGCCCTTCAGAAGTTGTTCAATTCCGTCTTACTGGAAGGGAGAACGCCAAAGGCATGGAACAGAGGTGTGGTGGTACTGTTCTTCAAAAAAGGTGACAACGCTTTATTGAAGAACTACCGACCCATCTCACTTCTGAGCCATGTCTATAAGCTGTTTTCAAGAGTCATTACGAATCGTCTTGCACGCAGGCTTGATGACTTCCAGCCTCCCGAACAAGCCGGTTTCCGAAGAGGCTTTAGTACCGTAGACCACATCCATACGCTTCGCCAGGTTATACAGAAGACCGAAGAATATAACCTGCCCCTCTGTTTAGCGTTTGTGGACTACGAGAAAGCCTTCGATTCGATCGAAACATGGGCAGTACTACAGTCTCTCCAAAGGTGCCAAGTCGACTACCGCTATATCGAGGTGTTGAAGTGTTTATACGAGAGCGCCACAATGTCAGTCCGACTCCAAGACCAGAGCTCGAAACCTATTCTGCTGCAGCGGGGAGTTAGGCAAGGAGATGTCATCTCCCCTAAGCTGTTTACCGCTGCACTGGAGGATGTCTTTAAGACTCTGGACTGGAGAAGGCTGGGTATCAACATAAACGGCGAGTACCTCACTCACCTTCGATTCGCTGACGATATAGTAGTCTTGGCTGAGACCTTGGAGGACTTAAGTACTATGCTCGTTGACCTCAGTAAAGCCTCCGAGCGAGTTGGTCTTAGGATGAACATGGATAAGACGAAAATCATGTCGAATTCCCATGTAGCACCAACTCCCGTAATAATCGGAGACTTTACACTCGAAGTTGTAGACGAATATATATACCTAGGGCAAACTATTCAGTTAGGTAGGTCCAACTTCGAGAAAGAGGTCAATCGTCGAATCCGACTCGGTTGGGCAGCGTTCGGGAAGCTACGACACATATTTTCGTCCAATATTCCGCAGTGTTTGAAGACGAAAGTCTTTAATCAGTGTGTGTTGCCAGTGATGACATACGGTACTGAAACGTGGCCGCTTACAATGGGCCTCATAAGAAGGCTCAAAGTCACCCAAAGGGCAATGGAGAGGGCTATGCTAGGAGTCTCTCTGCGTGATCGGATTAAAAATGAGACCATCCGCAGCAGAACCAAAGTAACCGAAATAGCTCTCCGAATCGCTAAACTGAAGTGGCAGTGGGCGGGGCACATTGCGCGTAGAACCGATGGCCGTTGGGGCGGGAAGGTTCTTGAGTGGCGGCCACGTACCGGAAGGCGTAGCGTGGGTAGGCCCCCCACAAGGTGGACCGATGACCTGGTGAAGGTCGCAGGAGTCCGCTGGATGCGGGTGGCGCAGGACCGGTCATTGTGGCAATCTTTGGGGGAGGCCTATGTTCAGCAGTGGACGTCTTTCGGCTGATATGATGATGATGATGATGATTACCAAACCAAAAGATTTAATATTTTAACGATACATGGGACTTAATCACGTGAATTTATGTTAAATATTGTAATGAAATCACGTCGCAGTCTGCCTGCAACCATGGGTGGAACTTCATGCCCAAACGTTAGGACAATACATATATACATGTATTTTACGTAAGTTTGCGCAATTAAGTCCCGTTTGTTGTTAAACATGAGTGATAATCGTGAAAGTAATTAAAAAAGAGTTTGTATTTTGCACGTTTTGTGACCCTCTCTTGGACGTAGTTTAAGGACATATCTACCTAGAGCCACAAAGTAACTCCATAATCTCTGCTATAGCACATTGGTCTGAAGCCATGTGAAAATGTTTAAATACAAAAAATAACTTCATCTGACGTCTAACAACTAACAGAAAAACACCTAAACACGAATCACTTTAAAATCTCACAAGTTAGTTTATAAACTAAGTAGGTGTTTTATTTTATAAATTAACCCGTACTGGCGTTAGATTATGAAATAACGATTCCACTATATTACACTGGCAAACATATACCTTTTCGGTGTATGATTTATGCACCAGTTCGTACCTTGTGACAGGATATGATCAATAGACAAGCCGCTAGGGATCTCATATTATTGTCACTATGCGAGGTATGAAATGAAATAGTAGCTAAAGTACATAAATCATTCAAACGTACGTACAGTACGTACACGTATTTCGTTTTAGGGTTACGTATCCAAAGTGGTTGCTCTTATAGTTTCTTAAATTTTATTGTTGGAGAAGCATTTGAAAAAATAATCTTGTAGAGCTCGGAAGTTTCCCGAAAGTTGAATGTGCTTCGAAAAAGTCAACTAAGTAAATAAACATAATATTTTACTTGAAATAAGTTAAAATGCCTCCATACAATATTTCACGCCTTCCATCGAAAAGTCCAGATTTTAAAATGCCTGTAGCCATACAGTTTACCGCATTCACACAGTACGGCAAGTTATGTACAGTCGATTGGCAGTTTGGATGATACGGAGTGAGGTAGGTAAGTAGGTGTTATTTCTCCGAAAGTAGGTATTCACGAATTCTAATATGGAGAATGTTCTAAAAACCCTGAATTGAACTTGGACGTGCATCAACGTCAAATACCTCACGCATCTTCACTTTGTAAGTATTCTATGTTAAGAAACCCTTTTGGATCTTATGGATACATAACTATAACTATAGAACGAAACATTTACTTATTTAAGCAGTTCGATGGTTCATTGTCGAATCGTATAAGCAGTATAAGCACAGTTGGCAAAGTGTAGTTATACCTTGTTGCATTGCATCGTGATTAGGTACCTACTGATTAGATTCATCACTTAACTTATGTTACGTTGTTGTTGTATTCGGGCCATTTTTCCGCAACTCAACATCAAACGTTCCTATTTTGCGTGGTCCCCACGCTGGCCTAGTACTTGTTGGGGACTTCACATACACCCTTGAATTTCTTCGCAGGTGCATGCAGGTTTCCTCACGATGTTTTCCTTCACCTCAAAGCACTTGTGAGTATCAAATTAATATCACTTGATATTCACGTTACGTTACTTGGTTAGTCTATAGGTGTTACTACAGCTGGATCGCAGCAGCTACGTTACTGGGGGATTTGTTCGGAACTGCAGCTTGAGAACACATGGTATACAAATATATGGATACCTACAGAAGGCGCACTTCATCTTTAAACTCATAGAAGACACCTGGTGTCTATTTAAGTATATAAGGTGATAGATTATATTACAAAGTATGATTCATATTGACATCGAGCGTTCAGCTATACTTAGCAATGTACAAGTTGCAGAATATTCTCAAAATTGCGGGAATATACTCGGAAATTTTCGAGAATTTTAATGAAAATTGAAGGATAAGTTCCCATTGAGAATGTTTCCATGAGAACTTATAAAAAACTGTTATGAAGAATATTGTATTTCACACTTGAGTAAACAAAGCATAAAATACACCTTAAAAGGTATGTAACTATATACAACGGTTTTGGCATGATAAAATTACTTGTAAAATGTAAATTGCCGAGAAAATTCTCTAAGGAAGTTTCGCAACTTACGAAACTTCTCCTCGGTATATTGCTACCTAAATACACAGACCGTGAAATCATTGGCCAAACCATGGAGAGTGTTTATTTATAAAAAAAACACCGCCAATTCTGGAAACATAATTAAGTACCACGTATTGGCATTGTTGCGATAATGTTAATAGCGAATGTGTTACTGTAGCAGTCTGGAAACGAGGAAAAGTTTTGGAAGCTTAATTTTTAATCTCAGTATCAGCCAAATTATGGCATTAAATTTCGGGAACATAAGAGATCAGATAAGATCATCATATGTCTTAATTTAGGTTCAGTTCTGTATCATCGCTGAAATCTATGCCGTTTATTTATTTGTATTAGGTACCAATCAGACAAGGGTACTTTAGATTTACCTTTAAGTAAACCTGTATACAGATACAGAAGCGGACCTTCTGTAATGCTGCTACGCAGTTTCCGCAGTTCACGCTCCGGAGGATTTCCTCGGACTACGCTAATCCAGTCTTAGTTTGAAACTCGTAGTAGCACAGCAATGCCACATAACCTGACCAAGTACTTCGGTTACGTTGGCGCTGTTCAAGCTACACTAAACCAGTATAAGTACCTAACAATTCTTGGGTAAGATAAGTAACGCTGAACTTGTGGACAGTCACTTATACGACTTAGTGAAATAATGTCGGCGTTGACGTACAAGGCGATACCTCTTTTTTTTACATTTTGTAGCTCGCGGTGAGGGTGAGACCAGTGCCTAAGATTATTAAATTAATGCTATGAGTAGGTACGGTTCCCGAGTTGAGGTTTTTAAATAAGTGTAACCTGCAAAAAAGTACTTGGAATATTATAAGTTATTTCATTTAATAGGACAAGCCGTGTAAATACAAACACGTACCGATAAATATCTCAAATTTCATCTTAAAAGTTACGAGAGTTGCTACGTGTTCAATGTTTTTATCGATATGAACAAAATCTTTCCCACTTATTTGTTGTTTGTGTTTATTTCACGAGATCGTTATCAAAGTCTGTCGTGTGCCCCAATTGCCGCTCGGGGCTTAATATTGTGCGGCATGTATACGTGGCTTTATATCTCTAAATATGATAAGACCTTATCTCCCAGTAATAAGGCTCAGGAATATTAATTTAACTATCAACAACGATGCTTTACACAAGTAACTTCATATTATAATGAGCTTCGTTATTGCTGATGAACGGTACCAACCAATTAACGCCAGCCCTTGTTAATAACTGACAACTATTACATGCAAATGCTTTCAAATATCTAATTTGCTGCATACTTCGTTGTTAAATATTAACTTTAATTAATACCATGTATACATACTACTTGTTAGTAGTACTTACATATTATGACTAAATTTCATGTAGGGACTATTTTATGCAGTCATGACAGTTGTACTCTAGGAGTTTTAAAATACACTGCGAAGTTTCATTGGATAGATTTCCATCTTTCATTTTCTGGTTCTGGCTGGTCACAAACTTACTGAAACTAAATCAGCAATAACATCCGCTACAGCAAAGTTTGAAGCAATAAAATAAAAACAAAATAATAAATCATTCAATACCATGAAACTGGGGTAGAGAGCATACTTATCGCAAGTTGAGCATCGAACTTCGGCGAGGATTCAATCGCGGAACTTTACCCGATAAGGCGAAATTTTAAACAAGACTGGAATTTTATAAAGATATCTGAGTTTTTGTCCAACCACAACAATGTATCATGATTCAGTTCTGCGGGCGTATGAAGTGTCTCGGCTGCGCGCAAAGAGACTGGAAAAGAAAAGTGTCCCGCTTTCAACTGGCACACTGCCTGCCGCCCCGCCGTGAGCGAGAATTTCAATTTGCAGACTTCCTCGGTCTAGTTTCGTGTTTTTTGCTAAGAATAATTGCTAAAACGCAGAGTAATAGTTTCGTGGAACTTTGAAATGATTAGACCGCCTTATACAAGTACTTATAGTTCATTCATTAGTCTTGAGTTTGAATGAAATAAAATACTTCGACAGCTTTACATATATATTTTAAAAACTTTCATTACATTAAATATTATTGTATTAATCTTATAAAATAGAGTAAGAATGTAGGCATTATATACGAAAGCAATATATACGAAGCTTGATGCCAGCGAGAAATCTTATTTTTATGTTTTTACTTAACTAAAAAAAATATAACATGAGCACTCGGAAAACTTTGAAAGGGCGCGAATAGTTCCAAAAGCTTTTGACGAGACAAAGTTAGTGTATCCGGGCCCCACGGCATGTAGGTATACCATTTTGTAGTATCTAAATAGGGGTCTGCGAGTAAAGTCCCAAATTGTGCCAACATACATTAAAGGGCAGCTTAATTAGGAAGGTCAGCAATTAAATCTTGGAGTAGCAATTTAAAGTGGTCTGGCTGCTTGGCTGCCCGTTTGGCCCGCGTTTCCGCCAAACACCTGCCTTGTTTTATAGGTGCTTTAAGTACTTAACTAATGCCAGCGTGGGTCGGCTTAGAGAGCAAGTTGACTTCCTGTTACTGGGGATTTTAGAAATACTTTTCTAAATCCTGGAATACTCTTCTCGAATAACTTAGCCATCTGCACTACACATCACCATTTATAGTTTAGTATTGTTTGGCTCAAACTTGCTTGATACTAAAAGTATAGGAGTTTTAAAGTTTTAAATTAAGAAGTTTTGTAGTTTAGCTTTGAGCTGTAAATAAGTTCTTTTGTATACAATAAAGAGAGCCTTGGCAGCAGATGCTGCAGTCGTAAAGGCTGCGCGTGGCTTCCACTCAAAAACCACACATATAGGTATCTCGTATTGTACAATGAGTACAAGTTCCGGTACAAATACGTTACTGAAACTCCCTCATGTTATATTTGTAAATACAAGTTTTATGTTTCTAATGCACTGGTCTTACCGCGAGCTACTATGAACTATGGGCTATAAATAAAAGAGACACGGCGATACTCGCACGGCGGTGAGAGCTGATAGCTGGGCAGGTATCAGGCTCCAGACTGGTATCTTTTGTTCGTGTTTATAGCCGATAGTTCATAGCTTAGTAGCTCGCGGTGAGACTAGCGGCCCTACCGCGAAAAACGAAATTCGTAAATTTCGAGGATTTGTCTCTCTCACTCTAATGACGCCTTCGTTTGAGTGACAGAGAAAAATCCTCAAAATTTCGATTTTCGCGGTAGTAGGCCAGTGCCTACATAGAGATTTGTTAGATAGTTAGTACACTATCCAATGACAATAGGGACAATTATTTGAATGTGTACGTGTAGAGCATACCG